>SJYT01051281.1:120562-136210 GCA_006410635.1 Cephalophus harveyi | reverse complement strand
TGCATGTGAGTATGTGTTTGTTTATGTGTTTATTTGGGGAAAAGCAACTTACACATAATTGTGTCTGGTTTGGATTTTTATGATAAATTTTCATTTCTTAATAATTCTTTAAGAATTTTAATTTTTCTTTAAGATTTGTATCTACACATTATTGAAATGATTTCCATCCAGTTGCAACATGATTGAATGATGGATAATGTATCAGAAATGAAATTTAAAAATGAAATAAAGCTCATTTATGCTCAAATAATAAAACTAAAGTAATAAATTAAAAAACACAGACCAAAGAGCATGTTTTAATGCATTTAATTATCATGCCATGTGATAAAAGAAACTGTATGCTAAGGAGAGTGAAATCGAGCTTGTTACAATTCTTTGGTTTTGTAAAATTTAGACAAATATCTTACAGCACTGTTTCTGTTTATCATCTCAAATAATATAAGAAATATAAAAGGTGAACAGGAGTAGATTAAGCATAGTAGAGGTAAGAAAGGCAGGCATATGTTATTTTCACATATTGTATATATTTATTATAAGAAGTTTTACCACCTTCAGATAAATGCCAGTTTTAGCATTATATGCATTTAAAAAGCTTAAGATAATAATTTAGTGTCCATTGATAGGGATTACTATAGGATTTGAACTGATTATTATAATTTCTAATGATGATACTTCAACTCTGGACACTGAAGAAGTTCAGAGGGATTTACTACTTATAATTTAAGATTCCAGAAAAGTCTGTGTCAGTTTTGTCCAATGAAGTATCTATATAGGTCAGGTTGTACGTGGACTGATCCAGAGGCATACTGAAAGTGTCAAGCTTCAGGGACAAGTGACCAGAGGGCACATTCTAACTTAAACTCTAGCTTTTTCAGTTTCTGTTATTCATCAAGTGAGATTTCATTCTCCTCCTTTATAGTCCTGTACTCTTCAGTACCACATGCTGTATGAATCTAGTTAGTTGATTCAAAATTGGTAAGAAAGTGAATAGGAAATACCAATCAAATATGCAGGGAAAGGTTAATTGCTATTTTCTAATTGTGCTAGGGGCCAAATCACTGAAAAACTCAGAAAGTCAGAAAATATAGATACTCTGTAGGCAGTTTGAATCAATGAAAAGCCCCAGATGTGAAGCAGTAGAATTGGTTGAGGCTATGGCAGACACGAATCACATCCAATTGCTTGTTACCATATGGAGCTGTGGACCCATATTGAAAGATTTTTTTTATTTTCAAGAGAAGTCAAAGATTAGGAATGATTCACAAAATTTCCCAATTTCTAAAATACTATGGTGGTTAAGCAAAATATTCTTGTGGGCTAAAATAAGGCCACGACTTGCCAGTCAAGCAGCTCCTGCCTCCAGGATTAGGTCTATGAAAACAACCAGAATTAGTGGTATAAAGTCATTTCTGCTCTTGATGCGTTTGTGGTTTTGAAGATCACATCATGGAAATGAAATGAGATGAGACATAAAGCTATTTGTCACACTTAGTCAGTGTCTGAAAGGAAAATGAAAGAGAAAATTGTAGACATAATATTTTGAAGAAACCACATAGCTGAGAAAGCAGAAGATTATAGTTCAACAGATTTACAGCACAGATTTTGTAGTCTCATATATATTTTATGCTTCAGAGATAATCAGTGTTTTGTCATTTTTGTGTGTAGTGATGGTACTCTATTATAAGTAATACCTGTTTACCCTGGCTTGTTGCTAAGGCTGTGTCTGTAGGACTCTAGTTTAGAAGTTAGATCCCCATTGTATAGTCACATGGCATCTTAAGAAATAATTGAATTTCTATTTAAAGAATATGGATGATTTTTCCTTCTGAGGAGACTTTTTCTGATAGCTCATCAATACATGTCAACTTCATGAAAACAGACTAGAATTACAGTAGATTCATTCTACACTGAGTGCAGATCCAAGGAGGGACCGTTTTTTTGAGTTGTATCAAAAGACCAAGGTGGTTTACATATAAGCTTCTAAAACTAGGTAACCTGTATGTTTAAGTCCTCTGTCCTTTGGGTATCTGTTTTATAGGTTATGTTTTATTTCTAAACATCATGTAGAGTTTTATTATTTCAATTAATGACTATAAGCTATAGTTACTGTTAGAATCTTTAAAAGTCTCTCTTTTTGTCATATGCCCCCAAAGGAAATAATATATTAATTTCTTCAAATAAATACCATATTCAAATTGTGATATATCACAACTGATATATCAGCAAACGAAATGCCTTTAAAGAATAAATCTCTTCAAATAACAAACAGTATCAAGACCAGGTACATCATCTTCTAAACTGTACTGCACTGCCTCCCTTCCCACTCAGATAAGTCCATTGCATTTCTGTACTTGTCAGTTATACGACTAACTTTTATATAAAGTGTCTTCTGCCTCTTCACTTTACAAAGGATGACTTTATAGTATTATTGATGTCCAATAGATTGTTTTTGATATGGTTTCTTGCTTGGTCACTGATGGCTTCAATTGCCTCTAATCCAAAGATTTAATAAAGTGAATATGTTTCTCTAATTACCTTAGATCAAGTAGTCTGATTGATTTTCACTTTTGATATTTTAAAACTAGGGAATGTTAATCTATAGTCTTTTAATTAAGTAAATGTAGATGATATTTGTTCAGTGTACCACAATTTAAATATCATAAATGTATTTATGGTTATACACTAGTGTCAGCATTCTAATTTTTATGATCAGTATTATATGGTATCTGTCTCTTATACACATCTAGATGTGTATAAGAGACAGCCTGTATCACTGAGTTATTTCTGTGTCTAGAAATTGTTCTGTGAAATATTGCTTTCTGCTTAAACAGTTTTTCCACAATACCTGATGCTACTTAACACATCTTGACCCCAAGGATAAATGCCATGTTTAGCAGGTTTTGATTTTGTTTTGTAGTTATTTTCTGTATGTTATCAAAAATGTTTAATATCATCATTTTTGGTATGGAAAGCCTTCTTTAGTAATTCTAAAGAATCCATTTACCAAGATTCTATATCTAAGAGAGGTTTTTACTGTAAAGTCCTTGAAAAGAATATAGAAAATTATTCACTATATAGTTCTAGTTCATTTAGATTTGGTGTAAATATCAAAATGTATAATATTCAATAGATAAAACCTCTCCTAAAATATGAGAAAATCAATTATCTATGAACAAAAAAGGAAATTCCATTTTTTTCACCNAATCCATTTACCAAGATTCTATATCTAAAAGAGGTTTTTACTGTAAAGTCCTTGAAAAGAATATAGAAAATTATTCACTATATAGTTCTAGTTCATTTAGATTTGGTGTAAATATCAAAATGTATAATATTCAATAGATAAAACCTCTCCTAAAATATGAGAAAATCAATTATCTATGAACAAAAAAGGAAATTCCATTTTTTTCACCAGAAACCACACACATAAGTGACTAATATTTCTGGTGGATTGCAAGAGAGCAACTGAAAAATGGAAGTTAATCATATATTTTGCAAAGTCACAGGAGGCAAATTCTCCCAGGTCCTTGACACCATTTGAGATTATTCAAAATGATCTTCACATACTAGTATAAACCAGTGTGTTTCAAAGGACACTTAAACTATCACGTCTAAAGTGGTGGGGAATGAGTTATGAAATGAGATAAAATAGGCAATGGTTTGGCCAGAATGATTATATTAGACAGTAACATTTTTCTTTATTGATTAGTATTTATTGCCTTTTAAGATGTTGTTTTTAGTAAT
This sequence comes from Cephalophus harveyi, assembly GCA_006410635.1. Taxonomy (NCBI): domain Eukaryota; kingdom Metazoa; phylum Chordata; class Mammalia; order Artiodactyla; family Bovidae; genus Cephalophus; species Cephalophus harveyi. The sequence goes on along the minus strand of SJYT01051281.1, from coordinate 132,469 downwards.
GATGCTCACATTTGTTTATTTTAGTATGTCCTAGGAGAAGGCAATGGCACCCACTCCAGTACTCTTGCCTGGAAAATCCCATGGGCAGAGGAGCCTGGTAGGCTGCAGTCCATGGGGTGGCTAAGAGTCTGACAGGACTGAGCGATTTCACTTTCACTTTTCACTTTCATGTCTTGGAGAAGGAAATGGCAACCCACTCCGGTGTCCTTGCCTGGAGAGTCCCAGTGACAGCAGAGCCTGGTGGGCTGCTGTCTATGGGGTCGCACAGAGTCAGACATGACTGAAGCGACTTAGCAGCAGCAGCATATATGATATATATATGAAAAAGAAAAATATACTAAAATCTAAAAAGATTTTATAGATAAAAATACAAATTGGCTGATTAAATAAGGTCCCAAAATTTTAAATAATTGATAATACTCAGTGTTCACAAAGGTATGGAGAGACAAACATTCTCTGTTGTTAATGCTGAGATAGAAGTTGTACCTAAGGTAGTATTTTCAGAGGTCATTTTAAAATTACTTATTTGCTGACAGTATGATCCAGCCATTCTACTTCTAAAAATGTATCCTTGTTTTATCTAATACAGATGTGAAAACATATATATAAAACTATATTCATTAAATTTTGTAATAGTCAAAAAAACAAGAAAGCANCAAAATTGGTAAGAAAGTGAATAGGAAATACCAATCAAATATGCAGGGAAAGGTTAATTGCTATTTTCTAATTGTGCTAGGGGCCAAATCACTGAAAAACTCAGAAAGTCAGAAAATATAGATACTCTGTAGGCAGTTTGAATCAATGAAAAGCCCCAGATGTGAAGCAGTAGAATTGGTTGAGGCTATGGCAGACACGAATCACATCCAATTGCTTGTTACCATATGGAGCTGTGGACCCATATTGAAAGATTTTTTTTATTTTCAAGAGAAGTCAAAGATTAGGAATGATTCACAAAATTTCCCAATTTCTAAAATACTATGGTGGTTAAGCAAAATATTCTTGTGGGCTAAAATAAGGCCACGACTTGCCAGTCAAGCAGCTCCTGCCTCCAGGATTAGGTCTATGAAAACAACCAGAATTAGTGGTATAAAGTCATTTCTGCTCTTGATGCGTTTGTGGTTTTGAAGATCACATCATGGAAATGAAATGAGATGAGACATAAAGCTATTTGTCACACTTAGTCAGTGTCTGAAAGGAAAATGAAAGAGAAAATTGTAGACATAATATTTTGAAGAAACCACATAGCTGAGAAAGCAGAAGATTATAGTTCAACAGATTTACAGCACAGATTTTGTAGTCTCATATATATTTTATGCTTCAGAGATAATCAGTGTTTTGTCATTTTTGTGTGTAGTGATGGTACTCTATTATAAGTAATACCTGTTTACCCTGGCTTGTTGCTAAGGCTGTGTCTGTAGGACTCTAGTTTAGAAGTTAGATCCCCATTGTATAGTCACATGGCATCTTAAGAAATAATTGAATTTCTATTTAAAGAATATGGATGATTTTTCCTTCTGAGGAGACTTTTTCTGATAGCTCATCAATACATGTCAACTTCATGAAAACAGACTAGAATTACAGTAGATTCATTCTACACTGAGTGCAGATCCAAGGAGGGACCGTTTTTTTGAGTTGTATCAAAAGACCAAGATGGTTTACATATAAGCTTCTAAAACTAGGTAACCTGTATGTTTAAGTCCTCTGTCCTTTGGGTATCTGTTTTATAGGTTATGTTTTATTTCTAAACATCATGTAGAGTTTTATTATTTCAATTAATGACTATAAGCTATAGTTACTGTTAGAATCTTTAAAAGTCTCTCTTTTTGTCATATGCCCCCAAAGGAAATAATATATTAATTTCTTCAAATAAATACCATATTCAAATTGTGATATATCACAACTGATATATCAGCAAACGAAATGCCTTTAAAGAATAAATCTCTTCAAATAACAAACAGTATCAAGACCAGGTACATCATCTTCTAAACTGTACTGCACTGCCTCCCTTCCCACTCAGATAAGTCCATTGCATTTCTGTACTTGTCAGTTATACGACTAACTTTTATATAAAGTGTCTTCTGCCTCTTCACTTTACAAAGGATGACTTTATAGTATTATTGATGTCCAATAGATTGTTTTTGATATGGTTTCTTGCTTGGTCACTGATGGCTTCAATTGCCTCTAATCCAAAGATTTAATAAAGTGAATATGTTTCTCTAATTACCTTAGATCAAGTAGTCTGATTGATTTTCACTTTTGATATTTTAAAACTAGGGAATGTTAATCTATAGTCTTTTAATTAAGTAAATGTAGATGATATTTGTTCAGTGTACCACAATTTAAATATCATAAATGTATTTATGGTTATACACTAGTGTCAGCATTCTAATTTTTATGATCAGTATTATATGGTATAGTATAAATATTAAATGCATAAGTGTGATGTTAAGAGTTTAATAAACTCATCATTATAGAGATTAACATATATGTGAATGTTAAATTTAAGCTTGGGCATATTGATATAAAAATTTAATGTTAGATAATATTGATCAGTTAACAAAATCAACTATATTAGTTTCCTAAAGAAATAAACAGTACATCACCACTTGAAATATTTCAAATATTTTTCATTAGAGTTGTACAAATTGACTTTTGTTGCTGTTGTTATTAGTGGTAAGTGTTAATATCATTAGGAGGGGTCAACGTTTTTCCATAAAGGACCAAACAGTAAATATTTTAGGCTTTGCAAACCCAAGGCCTTTATTGCAACTACTCAATCCTGCAGTTATAGCTGAAGTCTACCATAGAAAAAACATAAATCAACAGTGGTATGCCTGTGATCCAATAAAATTTTATTCATAATAGCAGGCGACTGACCCACGGGTGATAGCTTACCAGCCCATATATGAGTATCATTTTATAGTTTTTCAGTGCTTTCACATATTCACAAATGAATTAAACAAAGCAATCTTGTGTTACCTAGCTATACATATTTGCTTTTTGCAGATGAGTAAAACAGAGCTTAGACAGCTTGCACATACAAATCAAAGTAAATGAGACTCATGTCTCCAGGCTCTGTGACAGATGCTTCTGGTATCTACTGCCTCATAAAGTAAACCACTCTGAAAGCCAACATTTATGTATTATTTAATTAATAAAATTTTCTTTCCACTTCATTATGAACTTTGTGTACCAGAGCATGATGACAAGATGATAGTACAAGCTCAAGGAAGACCGCAGCTCAGATCCCAGTGAGTGGATCTGACATATGCTTAAAATTCAGGAATGCAAGGGCTTAGCCATATTTAGGAAGATGAACATAGACGCAGAAGATTGGACAGCTGTTGTTACTTCATTAAGGAAGAGTCGATTTCTTATCCAAATATTTTAGAAATATTTGTTGAATAAATTAACAAATGAACAACATTGAAGACATGATTAAATATGTTCTGAAAGAAATGAATAGAAATAATAAGTACAATGTAGTTTATGTACATAGTAAAACATTTGGACTCCACTTATTCAACAACCACAAAACAATTATTGAATTCAGGCTGAGTCACATATTCCACCACAGGCTGAGAGGATACAGGGACATTTCTTGTACTTAAAAGGCTAAACTATAAAGGAGAGACATGGGGACTTTTAAGGACAATAAAAAAAGTATGTTAGACATGATTAAAAGCTTAAATGACATGATAGTCTATTTTTAAAACTTATATAATCAAACATATATATACTTTATCTTTTTAAATGGTCATCCATTAAAATGTTCCAGTTTTATCAAGGTGCATACCTTTTAAAAAATGAAGAAAAAAATGGAAAAGCCTATAGAAAAGTAATTAGAGTTTCAACCTGAAATAAAAACAGACACTAAATATCAGTCTTTGACCATTCAAAGAAAGTTATTTTCATGACTGTATATGAAAAGATTATAATATGCTTTTTAAAACTGTACCTTTTTTAAGTTTGCTTCATCACCATAGTTAAAAGCTTTGCTTTGGAAAAAAATATGTATAATGTTAAGAACTTCTGATTTTTATTTCCTATTTTCCTATTTGTGGAAAGGGAAATGAGAGAAGATATTTTGATATGGGTGAAAAAGTTAAGAAGCATTTAAGATAACTGGGATAGAGATCTCTATACTATTCAAGATGTAGTGAAAAGAGTGGTAACAATGTATTTAAATTTCTTTAAACTGTCATTTTAGACAGGCTTCCTGGAATATGACTAAGTCAGTAATCTATTGTATATTCTCAACTAAAGTCAGTCACAAATTTTTTCGGAACTTGAAATTCTTTCAATACAATTGTTTTCAATTTGTACAAGATAATATACATAGCAAGGGGGGAAAAGGAGAGAAGTGAGAGAAAATTCAAACAAATTGTAATGCCAAGCTGTAAAATTTTTGAATACCTAAAATATTTAGATTCTCTTTATATTTTCCTTCAAACTAATGTATTTGATGAAAATCCTTATCTTATCCTCCCTTTCCCTCAACTGCAATAAAAAACAATGACAAAAATACTAATATACCTGATTCACATCCTTTATGACTGAAAAAGAGTTTGCGCTGATGTGGTACAGGAATCAGGCTCAGAGAAAACATCTCACATTTACCATAAACTGTGTCCTCCTTGAAAGAAATGAAAATGATAATTCCAATCATTTCACTTTATAAATTAAAGGTTTCAAAAGTTTTTGTTTGTATTCTTAAATTGTTAGTAAATTATAAATTTTGTCTATATATGTGTAAGGGCTTCCCTGTTGGCTCATTGGTAAAAAACTCCACCTGTCACTTCAGGAAATGTGGGTTCTGTCCTGTCTGTGGAGGAGAAATGGCAACCCATTCCAGTAATCTTGCCTGTGAAATCCTATGGACAAAGGAGCCTAGTGGGTGCAGTCCATGGGGTCCTAAAAGAGTCAGACATGACTTAGAGACTAAACAACAACAATGAACATATGTGTAAACAAAATTTGATATTTCTGTAAAATGTATGTACCACCGTCATTGTAAAATGCCCATTCTAGGCAAAATTAAAAATATCAGGTTCCCTGGAATTATATCAGTGGGTCATATTTGAACACATGTGAAATGTTTGTCTAGACCACTTGTTAATTAGTGATGTGTAAGTGGGTAAAATTCCCCTGTAACCATGTGACATGTGTGCTCCAAGTAATTTGAAGTTATCCTTTCTCTTTCTTATACACGCATGTCTTTTCAGTCAAGTATTCCATTGTCTAAGTATTGGATAGTTGGTTTGGTCCTTTATTTGGGGCTTCCCTGATAGCTAAGTTGGTCAAGAATCCACCTGCAATGCAGGAGACCCCAGTTCAATTCCTGGGTAGTAAGGATCCCCTGGAGAAGGGATAGGCTACCCATTCCAGTATTCTTGGGCTTCCCTGGTGGCTTAGGTAGTAAAGAATCTTCCTACAATGCCAGAGACCTGGGTTCGATCCCTGGGTTGGGAAGATGCCCTGGAGAAGGGAAGGGCTACCCATTCCAGTATTCTGGCTTGGAGAATTCTATGGACTGTATAGTCCATGGGGTTGCAAAGAGTTGGATACAACTGAGCGACTTTCACTTTCCCTTTCACTTTGGTCCTTTTTTACTCTTTCCCAGAAGGTTGGTGTCTTTTGTAGACATTCTTAAAAATTTGGGACTTAACTATTGCTTATTAAAGAAAAGCTTCCTACATACTTAATTACATGTGCTACATCAAATTAAATTAGAGTAACTTAAAGTAAAAGAAACATATCACAGTATACTTTTTCATTTTTTCTTCAAGGATACCATGTTTTGGGAAAAGTGCAAAATGAAGAGTAATCTCTCTTGAATATGAAGAACAAGATGGGAAGTACTGCAGACACTAAGGTAAACCGTTAGTTTTCCCATCTAAGCCTCTATTTCAGTTCTACATTTTCAAGGCAAAGTGCTGTGTGCCTTTCTTTCCTTTGATTATTGAATTGTGATCCTTGAAATCTGTTTGGTCTGTGATGCAGGTCCTCAGTCTTGAGAATCATGAAGTAATACTAGGTTTTGTGGTTGTTTAACCTTTTTTGGAAGTAATTAATCTTAATGGTTGTTGGGGGAGAGGAAATTCAGGGTCAGAAGATTCTCAGACTCTAGTCCTAAATTTCAGTAGCTTGAGTGTGATCTCTGGCTAGTCAGCCGACCTCCTTGGACTCCAGTCATCCACCTGAGAATTGCCAGGGCAAATGCACAGCATTATGGGAGACCAAGACATACTCAGGACTTTTTGTGAGATTTGAGAAGGAAGCTGAGTAAAATCAGGTTATAAATGAAACACAAAGGGGTAAGACATAAAAGGTTAAATGAAAAGTGCTGATATGACTAATCAGAATTGACATTATCTTCTGAGTTCCTTTTTAGAAAATGAGCTCATATTTTAGAGAAGATTCTAAAATAGGTCACATTTTAGAATTTTTTTTTTACAAATTTTACTCTTCCTTAGCAATTTTATTGCTGTCAACATTGAAAAAATATAAAAATATGAGAATATAAAATATATCAGAAAACATACTTGCAATTTGGAGACTTTCCTGTCTTCTAATGCAGTAGCAATGAAAGATTCAAGTGTTTGTTTATTCATTGATTTGTTCAAGAACTCATGGCAGCTTTATTGCTACATATCAGATATGAACAGGGCTGGCCATTAAATCTTTTTTCTTCTTCATTCATAAGCTGAGAATTATAACTGAAGCAGCCTCATCAATGTGCTGTATAAATTAAGCAACACTCAGTAATGTGTGCATGGGAACAAAGTAAAAATACTCAAAAATGGAAGATATTTTTATTAAAATTAATGTTTGTTAGAAGAGATGAGAGGGCTTAAATAATTATAGATCAAGCACTCTGGGCATTCAAAAGAAGTTATTTTGTCCAAATGGCATCTGGATGCCTCTCTCCTCTTCTCCTTCTCCTATCTTCCCTCCCTTCCTCTCTTGTGACCTCAGGAGGTAGCTTGACTGAAGAGGAGTTGGAGTTTTGCTTTCACATAGACCCTGGTTTTCTCAGGCCTACCCCTTAGAGCATCCTCCAGCAAACTCCCTGATCTCCCCAGGAAGGACCTGACATCTTACTGCAGGATGTATCAGATGTCTGATGCATAATCAGTCATTCATTCATATTGATTCATCATTCAGAGGCCTGTTTTAGTCCAGTGTAAGACTAATTTAATGATGTTTTGTGATTTAGGAAAGAAATGTTTGGAAAAATCAAAGAGAATTCCCTAGGATAAAAAGTAACTCAATTGACTCTATTAAAACATAAACAGTAAATTGAAGAAAGTAATAAGGATTATTCAAAATGTATGTCATGTTTAGTGACCCCCTGCCAGAAGTTAGTATTATAAGTTATGGGAAAAAATACTATGTTGGCTGTGAGTTTGTTATAAATGGCTTTTAATATGTTGAGATATGTTCCCTCTACAACCACTTTGGTGAGAGTTATCACAAAGAGATGTTGAATTTCAACAAATGGCTTTTCCCCCATCTGTTGAGGTATTCATGTGGTTTTTGTCTTTCTTTTTGTCAATGTGACATATTGCATTGATTGATCTGTATATATTGAACCATACTTGTGGCCCAGGGATGAATCTAACTGGATCATGGTATGTGATCCTTTTTATGTGTTGTGGGATTCTGTTTGCTCATGTTTTATTAAGGATTCATGGTGATGAAAATAAATAAATGTTATTTTGTTAATACTGTAAAAAACATTAAAAGGGGGCTAGAAGATCTGCTTTCTAAAGTCCTTCTGAGGCTTTTAGCATGGGTTTTATGGAGCTAAGTGAAATCACTGAGGCTTGCACATGATAGCTATGTAGATCTAAGAACTTCATGTTTAGATCTTTAATCCATTTTGATTTAATCCATTTATTTTTGTGTATGGTGTTAGAAAGTGTTCTAGTTTCATTCTTTTACAAGTGGTTGACTCTGATGCTGGGAGGGATTGGGGGCAGGAGGAGAAGGGGACGACCGAGGATGAGATGGCTGGATGGCATCACGGACTCGATGGATGTGAGTCTGAGTGAACTCCGAGAGATGGTGATGAACAGGGAGGCCTGGCGTGCTGCGATTCATGGGGTCGCAAAGAGTCGGACACAACTGAGTGACTGAACTGAACTGAACAAGTGGTTGACCAGTTTTCCCAGCACCACTTGTTAAAGAGATTGTCTTTAATCCATTGTGTATTCTTGCCTCCTTTGTCAAAAATAAGGTGTCCATAGGTGTGTAGATTTATCTCTGGGCTTTCTATTTTGTTCCATTGATCTATATTTTTGTCTTTGTGCCAGTACCATACTGTCTTGATGACTGTGGCTTTGTAGTAGAGCCTGAAGTCAGGCAGGTTGATTCCTCCAGTTCTATTCTTCTTTCTCAAGATTCCTTTGGCTATTCGAGGTTTTTTGTATTTCCATACAAATTGTGAAATTATTTGTTCTAGCTCTGTGAAAAATACCATTGGTAGCTTGATAGGGATTGCATTGAATCTATAAATTGCTTGGGGTAGTATACTCATTTTCACTATATTGATTCTTCCAATCCATGAGCATGGTATATTTCTCCATCTATTAGTGTCCTCTTTGATCTCTTTCACCAGTGTTTTATAGTTTTTTATATATAGGTCTTTAGTTTCTTTAGGTAGATATAGTCCTAAGTATTTTATTCTTTTAGTTGCAATGATGAATGGAATTGTTTCCTTAATTTCTCTATTTTCTCATAATTAGTGTATAGGAATGCAAGGGATTTCTGTGTGTTGATTTTATATCCTGCTGCTGCTGCTGCTGCTGCTAAGTCGCTTCAGTCGTGTCCGACTCTGTGCGACCCCATAGATGGCAGCCCATGAGGCTCCCCCATCCCTGGGATTCTCCAGGCAAGAACACTGGAGTGGGTTGCCATTTCCTTTTCCAGTGCATAAAAGTGAAAAGTGAAAGTGAAGTCACTCAGTTGTGTCCGACTCTTAGCGACCCCATGGACTGCAGCCCACGAGGCTCCTCTGTCCATGGGATTTTCCAGGCAAGAGTGCTGGAGTGGGGTGCCATTGCCTTCTCCGTTATATCCTATATTCATTGATTAGCTCTAGTAATTTTCTGGTGGAGTCTTTAGGGTTTTCTGTGTAGAGGATCATGTCATATACAAATAGTGAGAGTTTTACTTCTTCTTCTTCTTTTCCAATTTGGATTCCTTTTATTTATTTTTCTGCTCTGATTGCTGTGGCCCAAACTTCCAAAACTATGTTGAATAGTAGTGGTGAAAGTGGGCACCCTTGTCTTGTTCCTGACTTTAGGTGAAATGCTTTCAATTTTTCACCATTGAGGATAATGTTTGCTGTGGGTTTGTCATATATAGCTTTTATTATGTTGAGGTATGTTCTTTCTATTCCTGCTTTCTGGAGAGTTTTTATCATAAATGGATGTTGAATTTCGTCATAGGCTTTCTCAGCATCTATTGAGATAACCATATGGTTTTTATTTTTCAATTTATTAATATTGTAAAGTAATTAACCTCCAATTAAAATAAATAAATTTATATTAAAAAAAAAACTTCATGTTATGTTCAAACTAGTCTGTCCTGGCGTCTTTTTGCCAAAATTCGGCAGGGCTTTATTTTAATACCTGATAGAAGAACAGAAAGTATTTTCTTCAGTGCCTCTTCCATTTTTATTCACTCCTATAAGTTCCATAAATGTTATTTCAATTACTAATTCATTATCAGTAATGATAGTAATATTTAATATCACATTTTAATCTCTTGAAATGTTCTCAGTGATCATTTGATTTTCATTTGTAAAATTATCTCTAAGTATGTAGGTGCCTCTTTGTCAAAATAAGGGAAAAAAGCATCCTACTTTCATAGGTATTAGAGTTTATGGTTATTTTTCTGTTTGTAATTATTTCATGGTGGCTATGGTGTCTGTACACTGTATTAGAGAGAGAGGGAGTGGATAAAATGTACAGTGATTTATTAGTGAGATTTTATTAATTATAAGAAAAGTAACCTTTTGAAAATTCAATGATGACACTGTAAAATTTTTAAAGATTCTTTTAACCTTAAAACTCAGGTAAATAATAAAATGAATTTGTCAGAACTTACATTTGGAGCTGCATCTGGAGCCCACTGACCTGGACACTTCAGTTCAGTATTTAAGAACTTAAAATTATTCCTATTATATCTTCCCCTCAGTAAACTTGCATGCCCATCCAAATGTATTTCATCATTTAAGTGATTCTCATTTCTAAAAATGAAAGGGAATAAATTCATTTTCTTCATCCCTCCCTGCCCACCCCCACTTTTAAATATATATATATATGTGTGTGTCAAAGAATACTTGCAGTATAATAAAATATTTTCCAATAATCTGGTTCTCTTCCACCTGGGTACATTGTAGGACTATAATTTGCTGACCTGTGTGGTTGGATATGATCAAGTGTTTTTGTGAGCCAGCTGTTCTGTTTTTTTCTTGAGATGGTAGGTCAGATGTGTAGACAAGAGGGGAAACAGAAGAGGCAGGAAAGCAACGTTTCCTATACTCACAGGTCCTGGAGAGACCATCAGTGCTCCTCGCCATCAGGGGGGCCCTGGAGGGAGCTCTAGGAGAGAATGCCAGACAAGCAGGGGGAGCTGAGGGGGGCAAGGAGAGGAAGTAGGGAGGAAGGAGGGCCCTTGGGTTAGTGCCTTAACTGGGGCATGGCCTGGAGCATGCTAGCCAGAGGTATACATGGGTTTCATTGGTGTGTGCAATTCCACTAGGTCACAGTTCAGACAAAAAGTGTTCCTGTGGACATTGCTGCTCCCGGCCATCTGGGCGGGGTGCCCACAGCCTGCTTGTGGGGATGCTGAGGCATCAGGATGCTGTGAAGCTTTCAGACTTAATACACAAGCATGTGATACATTTTCATTTCCCAAACTGGTGATGGAAAATACATACAGCAGGTTTCAGCTGACCTGTAATCTCAGCATTCCACTAGGTATAGAGGCAATTTACTCAAGCAATGCTTAAGTAAAGTGAGTTTTATATATTATTTTCAGTGAGTTATTTTTTTTTAACATCCACAAGTTCTATTTAGATCTTTTTTCAAATGTGTTTATTCTTATTTAGTATCTTGTCTTTCATTATGACTCCTGTGTATTTTTAAAAAAATCTTTTTTTAACATTTTGAGACTGTTGTGTTAGCTCAGATCCAGAGACTTCTAACCCATGAGCTGGTTAAGTTTACTGACTCCAGTGCACATTTGCTTGACCTGGGCCAAGTTATGTTTCATTAACTAGGATAATAATACCTACATCAAGGTGTTGTTGGATAGTTTAGAAGGGCTTTTGCAGTAAGAGTAGAGGACCTGAAAGAACCTAGTGAAGGGTGTACAGTTTTCAGGAAGTTTTCAGCTTCCTAGGACTTCACTTCTTTTGCCTGGTTGTTCAGGATTTCTGGACATTGTTCTTCCTTTTGCAAAAGCCATTCATTAAACTTTAATACTTTATCAAAAATCTTTAGGTGGTTGTAGTTAAGGATTTCAGTGTTGCCAAGCCCGGCATGTTATTGACAATAGAATTCATTCAATTGGATGTTTCTTCTAATTATCTACCAGGTTCTCCTAAAGTACTATATTGGGATAGAACTATATCAGTTCATACAGCAAGCGAAAATAATTTAAACTACATAACTGAGGCATCTTCTTTTGTATTCTCTAGAGTTATGCAAGCAGTTCTTTCAATTTAAAAGAACCTAATATATTTAATGAAAATAATATCTACTTAGAATATATATTTTTAATAGAAATGACCAAAGATTTTTATAGGGTATTTTAAAAAAATCTATTTCATTATTCTTGGTTTGTATTTTATTCATGTCCTCAAAATCACACGTTTTTTTTTTTCAGTTCAGT
>SJYT01051281.1:40284-102596 GCA_006410635.1 Cephalophus harveyi | reverse complement strand
GCCGAAGAATTGATGCTTTTGAACTGTGGTGTTGGAGAAGACTTGAGAGTTCCTTGGACTGCAAGGAGATCCAACCAGTCCATTCTGAAGGAGATCAACCCTGGGATTTCTTTGGAAGGAATGATGCTAAGGCTGAAGCTCCAGTACTTTGGCCACCTCATGCGAAGAGTTGACTCATTGGAAAAGACTCTGATGCTGGGAGGGATTGGGGGCAGGAGGAGAAGGAGACGACTGAGGATGAGATGGCTGGATGGCATCACGGACTCGATGGACGTAAGTCTGAGTGAACTCTGGGAGTTGGTGATGGACAGGGAGGCCCGGCGTGCTGCGATTCATGGGGTCACAAAGAGTCGGACACAACTGAGCGACTGAACTGAACTGAACTGAACTTACTGGCATCTCCTATGTTTAAAATAGATTATTCTGTCTGTGCCTGTCAGTGGCAATAGTGATTATTTCTGTTTTCTTTATCTTCAACAAGGTTATTACCTATAACTTGAGGAATAAGCATAGCTTTATAGTATAATTTTATATTACCAGTATTAAGCTTGGCTAGATAGAATTCCCAAGGGCATAACTCACTCTTAATTAAATCTTTCATCTCATACTGCAAATCAAATAGTCAAATGAGATTACATATTGTGGCATCTGGTTAGTTGTTTGTAGCTAAATATAGATTAGATTTGGAGTAGGGGTGAACCAGTGCTGTCTTGAGTAATGAAACACTAAATCTGGAACTGGAAGTTTGACTTCTTTTATGCCACTAACTCACCAGATGGCAAATGAATTCAGATTCTCTCTCTCTGAAAAATGTGATGAACAGTGAAGACCTCTGATAATTTTTTTAATTACAATATTGTATTGGTTTTGCTATACATTGACATGAATCCGCCACGGGTGTACATGTGGTCCCCATCCTGGCAAGTCTCCTCCTGTAATCATCCTAGAAGGATCCCTGAAAGTTGTCTTGTGAAGGGTAAAAGATAGTTCTAACTTTTTTAAAAAAAGAGAGAGCTGATATAAATCCACCTATATCTTTTAGAGACTGAAATATTTATTGATTCCAAGAAAAAAGAAGTTCTTTTCATCATAGGGGATTGGAATGCAAAAGTAGGAAATCAAAGGATACCTGAAGGAACAGACAAGTTTGGCCTTGGAGTACAAAATGAAGCAAGGCAAAGGCTAACAGTTTTACCAAGAGAACACACTGGTCATAGCAAACACCCTCTTCCAAACACAAGAGATGACTCTATGCATGGACATCACCAGATTGTCAATACTGAAATCAGATTGATTATATATTTGTAGCCCAAAATGGAGAAGCTCTATACAGTCAGCAAATATCAGACCTGGAGCTTACTGTGGCTGAGATCATGAGCTCCTATATCCAAAATTCAGGCTATAATTGAAGAAAGTAGGGAAAACCACTAGGCCATTTAGGTATGATCTGAATCAAGGCTATGGTTTTTCCAGTAGTCCTGTATGGAGGCTAGCATTGGACCATAGTGAAGACTGAGCACCAAAGAATTGATGCTTTCAAACTTTGGTGCTGGAGAAGACTCTTGAGAGTCCCTTGTACTGCAAGAGATCAAACCAGTTAATCCTAAAGGAAATCAACCCTGAATATTCATTGGAAGGACTGATGCTGAAGCTGAAGGTCCAATACTTTGGCCACCTGATGCAAAGAACTAACTCATTGGAAAAGACCTGATGCTGGGAAAGATTGAGGGCAGGAGAAGGGGATGACAGAGGATAAAATGGTTGGATGGCATCATCAACTCAATGGACATGAGTTTGAGAAGACTCAGGGAGATAGTGAAGGACAGAAAAGCCTGGCATGCTACAGTCTGTGGGGTTGCAAAGAGTCAGTCACGATTTAGTGATTGAGCGACAACAATGAAATCTGTTCAGACTTCTAATCTTAAGAATTGTAAGATGTTATCTGCATTGTTTGAAGCAATTGGTTTTAAAAAGTAATTTGTTATAGAAACAAAAGGATACTAAACCCCCAATGTTTGTATTTTCAAGCTTAATTCTCTAGTTTTATCTAGTGGTGACCAAAATACATTACTCCAGTGGAAGTCTCAAATAGGCAATCTCTGTATACTTACTTTGGAGGGTTTGTTTATGCCAAGAAACTCCACATGTTCATTTGCCTTTCTAGAGGTGTTGTATAGTTGCTAAATTGTGTCTGACTCTTGTGACCCCATAGACTATAGCTCACCCAGCTCCTCTGTCCATGGGATTTTCCAGGCAAGAATATTGGAATGGGTTGCCATTTCTCTCTCCAGGGGATCTGCCCAATGCAGCTATTGAACCTATGTCTCTTGCATCTCCTGCATCAGCAGGTGGATACTTTACTGCTGAGCCAACAGGGAAGCCCATCTTACTCCTTGGAAGAAAAGTTTTATACAACCTAGATAGCATTTTCAAAAGCAGAGACATTACTTTGCCGACTAAGGTCCGTCTAGTCAAGGCTATGGTTTTTCCTGTGATCATGTATGGATGTGAGAGTTGGACTGTGAAGAAGGCTGAGCGCCAAAGAATTGATGCTTTTGAACTGTGGTGTTGGAGAAGACTCTTGAGAGTCCCTTGGACTGCAAGGAGATCCAAGCAGTCCATTCTGAAGGAGATCAAGCCTGGGATTTCTTTGGAAGGAATGATGCTAAAGCTGAAACTCCAGTACTTTGGCCACCTCATGCGAAGAGTTGACTCATTGGAAAAGACTCTGATGCTGGGAGGGATTGGGGGCAGGAGGAGAAGGGGACGACCGAGGATGAGATGGCTGGATGGCATCACGGACTCGATGGACGTGAGTCTGAGTGAACTCCGAGAGATGGTGATGAACGGGAGGCCTGGCGTGCTGCGATTCATGGGGTCGCAAAGAGTTGGACACGACTGAGTGATTGAGCTGAACTGAACTGAACTGAGCCAACAGGGAAGCCCATCTTCCTAAAGTACATGCAATAAACTGGTTTTGACTTGGCTTTCAATGGAGCAAATTAGCACTTTTTTTTTTTTTTAACCTTCACACTAATTGAAACTGGTGAATACTACCCAAAAGATGGTGGGTTTTGCTAGGAGACATATATCTAACATGATAATATTTGAAAACTTTAGCAAATAATACAAATCTTTGGTCATTTTAACAAATCATATTTTTGACACATGTATAAGTATATATATGCATATATACTATGGTCATCTTTTGGCTTAAAAGTTAGGAGAATATATTAGAAAGCATTTGAGTGTTGTCCTTTAATAAAAATGCAAGGATTCCTACATTCTAAAATAGAGAAGCAGAGAGCAGCCTGGAAGGAAGGCAGTTCAGTTCAGTGCAGTCACTCAGTCGTGTCCAACTCTTTGCAACCCCATGCACTACAGTGCGCCAGGCTTCCCTGTCCATCACCAACTCCCGGAGCTTGCTCAAACTCATGTCCATCGAGTCAGTGATGCCATCCAACCATCTCATCCTCTGTCATCCCCTTAATAGTGGTTAAAGTACAAAAATAAATCAAGAAAGAATAAAACACAAGACAATGAAGATCCATACTGGGATGCATTAAAAGGTGAATTGCCGCCAGAGAAAGCTTAAAGAAACAGATTATAGTATGGTAAACTATAAAAAATACAGCATAAATATTAAAAGGCCAAAAAGAATACAACTCTGAGAGGGATGGTAAAATTTCTTGAATAGAGAGAATGAACATCAAATCCCATAAGTATAGATGATCCCAAGTATGCTGCAATAGAAATGGACAGACTGTAACAATAAGGCACACTTCCAGGGCCTAGGTTGTTTTCATCCCTGTCCCATTCAAGACCTATGCCCTATCTTACACGTCTTCAGCTGCACATAGAGCTTCCTCGATTGCTTGCAACTTTTACACTGGCACAGCCATTTCCTTAACCAAGAGAAACAGAAAGAAACAATTCTTTTCACTCTGGGTCACCATATTTTCTTCTCTTTTATTCTGGCAGTTGGTCATATACAAATGCCTACCACCTGCCACATGTCAGAATTCCTTCTAAAATAAGTGCCCTTCTATTTTCTGTGCTATTGTGTATGATATTTTCTTGTCATATCACGTCTACTCCAAAAGCACACTGTTGATTAAACTGTCAACCTGTTTCATGGCTGCTTAAGTATGTGTCACATATAAAACGGAAATTTTCAAGCAGTTGCTCCTTACCCAGTATTCTATGGGTAACATTATTGTTGTTATTGTTTAGTTGCTAAGTCATGTCTGACTCTTTTGTGACCCCATGGACTATAGCCTACTTGAATGGGTTGTCGTTTCCTTCTCCAGGGGATCTTCCCAACCCAGGGATTGAACCCACATCTCTTGCACTGCCAGCAGATTCTTTACTGCTGAGCCACTAGGGAGGCTCCAGTAACATTATTACTGGTAACTTCTTTGAAAATCACTATTATTAAATGGAAACTTAAAAAAAGGAACTTTTGTGTATGTGTTTTAATTATGTTCCAGCATTGTCCTTATACTTGGCAGTAATTGTATTTGAATATCAAAGTACAAGGGCATTAGACTTTTATTGTTTCCAGCATTTATATTACATTAATTGACATCCTCAAAAAAGATGACATAAAAGTAAACAGATGCTCTGTTTAAGGCCAATAGTTACCACTTTTTTTTTGTATGGACAATAGTGTGTTTGTGGGACTAATTGCAGTTAACATTGTCATTACACATTAGTCTGAGGTATGTGTTTCTCCAATTTCCTGGAGACAAAAAAGCATGCTTCACTGGACTGGTTTATTTCAATTTCTGAAAATAGTTTAACAAGTTTCACATTTCGCTGACCTAAATCCAAGGACAAGGACTGTCCTCTCCTGTCTAATGTTATATCTTTCTACTTAAATCCCACTAGAAAGATGAAACAATTTAATGAACACTATTAAAAAGATGAAACAATTTAATGAACACTGAATTATGTATACTCCTTGTAAAATAATAGAGGCATTTGTTTATCATACTTTGAATAAGATTGTTTTGAATATGATATCTGAGCTTAAGTCTCTGTAGTTTCTTCATGAGATACAGTAGATTTGGATTGATTTCTTCAATATCTAAAGTTTAAATATGCTTGCTTTTCCTAACAGAGAAATAATTGGTTTATCCATTCCATGTCTCCAAAATTTAGGTTAAAAGTTAACTGTGGAAATGAATAGATATTATGTAACCAGAGGTAGAATATCTAGGCAAAATTAGATTCAAACTGTCAACAATATTTTCTCCTTGGCCTTTCTATTTAGCCACATGAATTCCAGATGTACTCCAAAAATCACCTGAGTACAGCAATAATGCTGTATTAATAACATTCCGCCAATATTTCTCTAAATATATCTCAGTTTTCCTACAACTTTCTACCTGTTGGTGATCTCTATCTCCGTGCAGTAGTGTCAGCATATTCACAGTAAAACAACACGAAGTAAAGATAAACGATGTTAACACGAAGCCCAAGTTAGAGTGACTGTTGGAGTTTTGTGGGAAATGACATTGCAGCTGTTTTGCTAGGTTCTGACAAGATGACAATCAGCTCTTGTCACTAAAGTCTTTCCCATCCCTGGTGATTAACTGAGCACTTCCCATGGCAGGCTGTCCTCTGGAGAGTGTTAAACACAGCTCTGAAAGAAAGAGCCCCCAATACCTCTCAATAGCACTAAAGCCAATAGCAAAGAGTCCAGACTTAACTTTACAACTTGACAAACACATAAAAGAAACAATGCTGGTGTTTCCTGGGATTTCCAGAGGATTCCAATACACTTTTCTCATAAGCTCTGCTCTTTGTAGATACGTTTGAAATATACTGCCAAACTTACACTTAGTGCTATCTTGAAAAATAAAACAAGTAGACTCTTTACTGGAAGCTTGTAGCACCAAGCCCTCTTTTCATATGAAAAAGTACACACAGTGCTTTTGTGTGGAAATTAAGGAGCTGATAGCCAATTTCCAAAATAACTTTCTCTGTATTCATTTCACTGTTCCCCCATCCCATCATGTCCCCAAAGCGGCTGAGGTTTCAGAAAGAGAGTGACTTTTCTTTTTGGGTTCAGGAAGCTGAACTTCATTCAAACAGCAGCTCAATTGTTTCTATATTTACACTCTCATGTGTGGAGACATTGTCTTAAACCTTTAACTCCCATAGACATCAGCTCTAATGCAGTGAAGAAAGTCAAGGCCAGCTTCCTGCTCACAGTGGCAAACAAAACAATCTGGGAAAAAGGTGCTGGGTACAACTTACAGGGACTCATGCACTATTTGTCCATCTCTGTTCTTATGTAAATAGAATAAACACAAAGACTGAGAATCTCGATTGAATTTGATAGAGAACTTCTTTAGACCTCTGATTTCCGTTTTCTAGGCAGTCTCATTTTACCTTTTGAAATCTTTACTCATTAAGTAAACTTGGGCTTCAGTTTTTATGAATTGTCATTTAGATGAGCTTTTGCACAGCCAAGTATTCTTTGGAATTTTTATACAAATGAGCATATATGTATTTGTGATTTGATCATAATGTCACTTCCTTGGGCTTTCGGCTTTTAGCTTATTTATGGTGGCTTGGCTGGTAAAGAATCTGCTTGCAATGTGGGAGACCTGAGTTCGATCCCTGGGTTGGGAAGATCCCCTGGAGAAGGGAACGGCTACCCACTCCAGTATTCTGGCCTGGAGAATTCTATGGACTACAGTCCACGGGGTCGCAAAGAATCAGACATAACAGAGCAACTTTCACTCACATGCAGCTACTCTTAACTATCCAGTTGAATAGAATTTTGTTTTTGTGACTATTTATGCTGCTCTTCAGAACTTCATACTTGAAGGGTGTGAATTAACACTGCCTTGTGGAGATAATTGTGTTGTAGTTTTGGCAATGACTTATTAAATAGTTCTGTACTTTCAAGCTTTGGCCTTTCTGCTACCTCTTTTCTTTTGACTGTTTTTCTTTGACTTATTGTTTCAGCAATTGTAAAGTGACAGAATATTATCCACAAATAATTTTAAATGGTATGCAAAATTGAATTTTTCAAGTTTTGTTAGTAAGGATAAAGTTGTTAATATTTTCACATTCAAAAATTTAGTTGCCAGTGAATCACTTTCTTGGATGTTTTAGGAAGATATCTCCAGAATTTTTATTTATTTATTTATTTATTTTTTTTGCCACCTGTAAGAACTCAATCCTATTGGACTGATTTGAAGAAAACCTACCTACTGTCCCCAATTTAGACAAATTCATAAGTTCTCACCGGAAGAAAGGTAGCATTGTGATAAACTATACAATTATTTTTTTCTATAGGAAAGAAGTAACTTTAAAGTCCAATTGTTATATGAACAGTAACTATATTAATTATTTACAAATTTGGGAATCGAAATTGTGCAATTTGAGCAGAAAAGTACTAATGTTGGAGAAAATACAGAGGAAAAGGACAAAAAAAATTTAAACTGATGTTTTTTTCCCTCAAAAACTGACCCACCTGAAAATGTTATGTATTTTACAAGTGTGGTGGTTACACAGGGTGCACACATAGGTGAAAGTTCATTGAAAATGAGTTTTAAAAAATTCAGCCAGCATCTAGCTTTGTAACATTTAGGAATACATGCTTCATATACAACTAAAAAATATGCAAGCTAACTGATGTGAAAAGTATGGTTTCAGCAGTGACATATGTGATGGCCAACCAGGAGAAATATCTCTAATGTCCACTATGAAGTTAATTTTTGTTCACCTACTTAGTGGGGTACTTGCGTGTGTGCTCAGTCGTTAAGTCGTGTCCAGCTCTTTGCGACTTCATGGACTGTAGTTCACCAGGCTCCTCTGTTCATGGAATTTTCCAGGCAAGAACCTTGGAGTAGTTTCCATTTCCTTCTTCAGGGGATCTTCCCAACCCAGGGATCAACCACGTCTCTAAGAAGCCAATATGAGAAATGAGAAGGAAACGAACTAATTTACCTTAGGTTATCAGTTTCTCACCCCACCTACTACCACCCCTCCTGGTTCATCACTGAACAAGTGACTATTATCTAAGAATGTTTCCTGATGCAGACCCTCCTTCAAAAGAGATCAGAACCTAAGCAGTTGCTTTGTGAAGTTGACCATGGTATCTGGTACCTAGAACTCAAAACCTAAGGATCCTTCATTATGCATTTCCTAAGCTCTGATGTCTGACCTTTATGCACATTTCAACAGAATAACCAATACTTTCCACAGGAGAAATGAGCTCATAGGCAAAAGTACTATCAAAACATTGAGGAGCACAACTTTTTCAGAAGGAAAATGCCCCATTGTACTATAGATCCCAACCAAACTAGAAATGTTATAAGAGAAGGACCAAGAAATTAAATTTTTCCAAATAAACATGTTAAGAAAGATAGAGGAAGACATTAATAATATGAAACAACAGTAGAAGAATCCAGAAAATAAATGAAAAGTGGAAATATGAAGTTAAAAATAATAGCATGAGTAAACAGTGCAATATAAATAGAAGACTGTTTATTTAATATAAAAAGCAGAAGAATTAATTAAGATATCAGACAACCAGTTAGGAAAACTCCTAGAGGGAAAGAGGAAAAAAGAAAGAAATAAAACATATAATAGAAAGGTTGATATGAAGAATTAAAGTTTAAGTTCTGATATCTAGACATGAATCTCAAAGAGAGAGAAATGAACTTTCAGAAGTTCATTTCAAAGCTAGGTAAAATAAAAAACAGCAGAACTTGTGGAGTAGAATATGTTC
The DNA here is from genome assembly GCA_006410635.1 of Cephalophus harveyi. Classification (NCBI taxonomy): domain Eukaryota; kingdom Metazoa; phylum Chordata; class Mammalia; order Artiodactyla; family Bovidae; genus Cephalophus; species Cephalophus harveyi. Next base: position 93,844 of record SJYT01051281.1, on the reverse strand, counting down.
TGTTAACTAAGATGATGTAGCAATGTTAAAGATTATACATCTAAATAAGCCTGGAAATATATGAAGCATAAATGATGGAACTACAGCAGGAAATCCCTAAGAGATTATAATTAAAACATTTTTCTTAATAATTACTGACAGGTAAGCAAGCAAAAAATAGAATATCTAAAAGATATTAGCAAGAGTGACCTCCCTGGATACATAAAGTTCTGCATCCAGTAATTTTTTAATTATGTGTTTTCCCTCCGTTTGGATACTTATAAAAAGTTGTCAGTACTAAGCAACAAAGAGTCTCAAATTTCGGTGAACAGGTTATCATACAGCTGGGTTTCCCTGGTAGCTCAGATGGTAAAGAATCTGCCTACAGTGTGGGAGACCGGGGATTGATCCTTGGATCAAGACAATTCCCTGAAGAAGAGAATGGCAACCTACTCCAGTATTCTTGCCTAAAGAATTCCATGGACAGAGGAGCCTGGCGAGCTACAGTCCGTGGGGTAACAAAGAATCAGACATGACTGAGTGACTAACACACACATGATTTTACAAGTCAGAAGTTAATAACGAAAAGTAACTTTGCTTTTTCAGCTCTCAGAACTTAAGGAAAATGTGGAATGGGAGCTTAGGAGAGAAAGGATACATGTATATGTATGACTGAGTCTCTTCACTGTTCACCTGAAACTGTCATAACATTGTTAGTCTACTGATTAACAAAATAAAATAATATGAAATTTAAAAAAAAGAACTTAAGGAAAATGCAGTGCAGTAATAACCACCAGAATCTACTGACTAATTTTTGTTTTCTGTGTTTTTGTTGTTGCTGTTTTATAGTTATCACAGTTTTTCATAAATGATGAGAATTTTTATCTGTCCTTTTGTCATTTGTGAATTGCTTGCTTTATTACTTTACTCCCCATTAACCCACCCAAAGTCTCCCTCTTTAAGTCTCTTATTGATTTTCATTTTAAATAGTAGAATAGGAACTTAGGAATTTATAGTATCATTAAAATAGTTCCAAATGCTACAAACCTCTGAGTTTGGATTTCTTATGTTTCTAACATCAAAGCAAAGGCAAAGAATAGAAAAGTCAAACAAAGCAAAGCAAAAACTTGCAGAGTTCAGGCAATTGCTTAAGGAAATTAACAATATATAGAGAGCATCAGTGGGACTTTATCATTGAAACCAATAATGGGAAATGGGAAGGTTTAAAAAATACATTTATAAAGTCAATAAATACACAATTTTTATCTTAAATTCTGCAGAAGGTGACCAATTGGAACAAAAAAATTATGTGAGTATAATATACAGTTTCCATGATAAATGCTAACATATTTTATGACTGAGTCAACAAAATAGTTTTCTTCCTCTGACAATAGAGAATGTTTAAGTGGAACTCAGGAGGAGTGATTAGCACCACCATTGCCTCCCTGAAATTACTTGAAATTATTCTTGTTATCCTGTGTTCCTAACAGTTTTAACTTTACTTGTTCCTTGCCAACTGGAGAGTAAGTGGGTCTACAGAAAGTACTATTAGAAGTGAATGAGAATCCATGGAGGGACACAGCTTTTTGGCTGGTAGTTTGCTGATTAGTTACATAGAGCATATGTGTTCTTGTTATTCTGAGATTTCTCTTGTGCATACTTTTAGATCTTGTGTCTTTTTTTCCATATGTTTCTTATGCTTATCCTTTCTTCTCCTTGGAAGAAAAAGGTTGCCTATGACAACTGAAGTTATATATTTAAGTCATTTATATTATTTGCTTGAGCATTCATTTTTGTTTCTTCCAGAATGAGATGGAATGTAACCAAAATATATTCCTGCATCAGCCAAATGTCATCCTCACTTCTCTCTACTAAAAGTTGTGGTTCACTTGTTAAGGATCTGTGCCAGAGGCCAGAGAAAAGTTAAGCTAGAGTCTCATTTAAGATGATCTACTTTTCCTCAATCTAAAACCTCTCAGTCTCAGTCAGGATTATGTTACATTTCTAGATATGTATGAAAAATTCTTCACACACACACACACACACACACACACAACATGTGCCCTTACCTGTGAACACACATATATTTACAGGGGGAAGAAAATGTAAACTCTTGCTTCATTTTTGAAATTAAGACTGTCTCAGAAAAAAGAATTTATCTGTTCACAAATGACTTCTATAGTTTAAACCTACTTTGGCTTTTCTCTTTCTTTTATTTCAGTTTCTCATAATGAGAATGGGTTTCCATTTGAAATTTAGGCACATGACTTCAGACTTGTTTTATTTGGTCCACATTTAACTATGCTAATAATATCCTCCACCAAATAAAATCTTACAGAGTGAATATCAAACCATCAATTTAACAATGTGTAGTCCTGCATCTCATTCAGTAACATATAAAGATCTTTGTGTCAGTTATTAAGCTCTTTACTCTCCATTTCCAGTCCTCTCTGGGGCTTGAGAGGAAATGTCAAGAAATGTCAAGTCCACTTTTGCTCTTCTCTGGGGTGCTCAGCCTGGTGCCCTGCAGACCACACTTCCCTTTTGCCAAATGGTTCCAGCTGTGCCTGGAGAAGGCAATGGCACCCCACTCCAGCACTCTTGCCTGGAAAATCCCATGAACGGAGGAGCCTGGTGGGCCGCAGTCCATGGTAGAGAAACGGTGCCGGTCTGTTCTCCTGTTTCCCTTCCATCCTATCAGTCACCCAGCGGTGCCCTTTCCCCTGCCTGTGGCTCATTGGCAGATCTCCTGACACTTGGAGAACAAACCTCAGTGTGCTCAGTAAGGAGCATCCGCTCCAGTTGGCTGGTTCAGACACCTCCAGGTCTCCAGTCCAGCTCCATGGTCTCCTCCTGAGCTTCTACTGCGCAAGCACCAGCCCAGTAATGTCCACTGCGGAGGTCCAAATCAAGCTCCTGCAGATTTCCACATTTCCAGACTCTTTCCTGCAGTCCCAGAGTCTCTGGGAGTTGCTTCCTGAAGTTATTTTCTCTGTGACACTCTAGGATTCCCTTTGTTGCCATTTCTCTTCTTCAGTGAAGATGAAGAAGATGAAGTCGCTCAGTCGTGTCCGACTCTTTGCGACCCTGTGGACTGTAACCTACTAGGCTTCTCTGTCCATGGGATTCTCCAGGCAAGGATACTGGAGTGGATTGCCATTTCCTTCTCCAGGGGATCTTCCCGACCCAGGGATCGAACCCAGGTCTCCCGCATTGGAGGCAGACGCTTTAACCTCTGAGCCACCAGGGAAACCCCCTCTTCTTCAATACCTGGTTAATAATCCTCTGTATCACATTATTCCTAGAAAAATGAATGGGACACTTTCCGTCCCTTGACTCAAGATGGCATAGTGCATTTTTGTTCTCATGTAAGAGGAGACCTTCCAGCATTTATTGAAGAATTGATACTGTAACAGCTACATATAACCTACATAAGACCTACATGTGATATACAACTGTCAGTAAACACTTTATATATTTTAAGGGAATGACCTTTGTGACAGAGGCTCCTAGATGCATGATTTGAAAGTTATTTGTAGTACATCTTTTAAGAGTGTTAGATATTAGTTCAAGTTTAAAAGGTTTTTACAAGATGAGTTTACTAATCAACTTATTTATCCAGTCTATTACATATACGTATTATCAGAAATCAATGTCATATTTAAATATTCAATTGTGAAGCATACAAAATATTCAATTGTGAAGCATACAAATCATTCTGTACATTTTGGTCATAAACATTGGGAAGTATTAATTATTTGTATAACATTAGTTATTTTATTTTCTATCAACAACCAAGGCATAGAAATAAATACATATGAAGTTACAGTGATCAAAAATTAACTGCCTGAAATTAGGATGACTATCACACTTAATTTTATCTTGAAAGCAGTCTACATATATAGAGGAAAAAAACTAAATAGTCAAAATTACACCATTTTTGAGAATACGTTAACTGTTCAAAGTTCAGCCACAAATTAGTCCAATGTACTTCTAATTTGCAAGGTATATACCTTCCCTCAATGTAAACATGGTTTTTGTTTGTGTGTTTTTAGCCACTCCAAACCCCACCAGTTTTGATAATTCATCACCTACCTGGTTTCTGACCATGCCAACAACTTCAGGCACCCCCTGTGAATAGAAACTCAACATTTTATGCAGTCGAGTCAGCCTGCACAAGAGAGTGTGAAGAGGGGCAGGTAGAAAAGGCAACAAGGCACCAGGGCAGGAAAGGAAAGTCCGTGGTGGAGATGGGTAGTTGCCTTCATAACCACTTCCTCCTCATCCTTACAACCAGAACCGAAGATGACGGTGTTCTCAGTTACAGGACTACACATTTCCCAGACACGCTTGAAGTAGTTAATGAAATGTAATCAGAGGTGTTATGTGCTACTGTCAGGATGTTAAATCAGAATGCAGAGGGTAGAAATGACTCTTTGGGTAGGACAGATTAGATAGGAATAGAACAGTTCTTCTGCAGAAAATGGCTGAAATCCAGATAAAATACAAGGAACAGCAGTTGAGGGACAAGACAGGAGGAAAGAGCTGAAGCCATAGCGGTCAGGACCTCTGCTGAGCTGGGAGGAAGAAAGTTGATTCTGCCACAACCTCAAAATGAAACAGACTGGTTCCAAATAGGAAAAGGAGTACGTCAAGGCTGTGTATTGTCACCCTGCTTATTTAACTTACATGCAGAGTACATCATGAGAAACGCTGGGCTGGAAGAAGCACAAGCTGGAATCCAGATTGCCAGGAGAAATATCAATGACCTCAGATATGCAGATGACACCACCCTTATGGCAGAAAGTGAAGAGGAACTAAAAAGCCTCTTGATGAACGTGAAAGAGGAGGGTGAAAAAGTTGGCTTAAAGTTCAACATTCAGAAAACAAAGATCATGGCATCTGGTCCAATCACTTCATGGGAAATAGATGGAAACAGTGTCACAGTGTCAGACTTTATTTTTTTGGGCTCCAAAATCACTGCAGATGGTGATTGCAGCCATGAAATTAAAAGATGCTTACTCCTTGGAAGAAAAGTTATGACCAACCTAGACAGCATATTCAAAAGCAGAGACATTACTTTGCCGACTAAGGTCCGTCTAGTCAAGGCTATGGTTTTTCCTGTGGTCATGTATGGATGTGAGAGTTGGACTGTGAAGAAAGCTGAGCACCGAAGAATTGATGCTTTTGAACTGTGGTGTTGGAGAAGACTCTTGAGAGTTCCTTGGACTGCAAGGAGATCCAACCAGTCCATCCTAAAGGAGACCAGTCCTGAGTGTTTATTGGAAGGACTGATGCTGAAGCTGAAACTCCAATACTTTGGCCACCTCATGCGAAGAGTTGACTCATTGGAAAAGACCCTGATGCTGGGAGGGATTGGGGGCAGGAGGAGAAGGGGATGACAGAGGATGAGATGGCTGGATGGCATCACTGACTCGATGGACATGAGTTTGTATAAACTCCAGGAGTTGGTAATGGACAGGGAGGCCTGGCATGCTGTGATTCATGGGGTCGCGAAGAGTTGGACGTGACTGAAATGAACTGAACTGAACTGAACTGAACTGGAGCCTTTTTTCACTTCCTGAGATGGTTAAGCAACAGACTAAACCCAAAGAAAGACCCACTGCCCTGATTTCATTTCCTCCACAGAGCAGTCACCTGTTGAAAGAGATCAAACCAGTCAATCCTAAAGGAAATCAGTCCTGAATATTCATTGGAAGGACTGATGCTGAAGCTGAAACTCCAATACTTTGGCCACTTGATGCAAAGAACTGACTCACTGGAAAAGACCCCAGTTCTGGGGAAGATTGAAGGCAGGATGAGAAGGGGATGACAGAGGATGAGATGGTTGGATGGTATCACTGACTCAATAGACATGAGTTTGAGTAAGCTCTGGGAGATGGTGATGGACAGGGAAGCCTGGCATGCTGCAGTCCATGGGGTGGCAAAGAGTTGGACTGACTGAGCAACTGAACTGAACTGAAGGTTGGGTGATCCGCACAGATGTGGGGGTGTCCCCCAGTTGAAGGAGCCCTGAACGGAAGGCTCCCACAGTCTTGACGGACCATGTGGTTGTGGGAGGTGAAGGGGAAGGGCAGGAGTGGAATGTAGTGGGTGCTGAGTCAGACTGGAGAGAAACAGCGCCCCCTCCACACATAAGGAGACCTTGACACAGCTACCCAAGGCCTTGGATAAAGAGACTGAGGAATGAAGGCACTGGAGCTAGATATTTATACATGTGAAGTGCATGGCCGGGCAGAGGGACCCAAGTCCTTGACTGCCCCTCCCTTCAGAGACCAATACCCTGGCTGTGCAGAGATCTGTCAGGGAAAGCTGTGGTAATTGTCCATGGTCAGGGTTAAGAAAGCACACAGACATTTTTGATCAGAGGTGAAGTAATTTCTGCACCACAGTTTTCCTTGGTTGGATGACTCTGGGTAAGGACAAGGTGCTCAGAATCTAAGCTTTGAGCCCACAGAGGGTGCTGCTGGAGGTCAGAGGAAAACTTGCAGTTACCAGAGAACTTGGCAGCCCCAAACATGTGGTTAATTTTCCCCTGAAAATAATTTGCCAGATTCTGGGCTCTATGGGGCAAGAGATGTAAAAGTTAGGTGGGAAGCCTCTGAAAAGCATAACAGAGCTATCACCTGCCTTACAAGACAAAAATTACAGTTCAGGGCCTGAAACGGGGAGGAGCTGAGGAAAATACGCAAAGTTCTGGGTCGAGCCCAAATCAAACTCTAATGGAATAAGTGCCAGAGGGCTGCAGTGCAGCCAGGACTTGGACCAGTTCTAACTCAGCCTCTGTTGTTTCAGCACAGTAGCAAAGATAAATACAGTCCTGTCCGGAGGAATGTATTATCCGCTAAGCCTCTCAATTTGTTTTACTATAGAGTAACTAGCACTTAATAAAAATGGCTAGAGCACAAAGTTAATATCAAAACTAAAAATAAAATAAATAGCTTAGAAACAGGTTTACAGGTGATTGAGATATGGATGCTACCTGATGAAGGACTTCACAATAATCTGATCGCAAGGTTGTTAACCACTCCTGGTGCTCGTTCTTGCTTTGTGTAAATCCCTATTTATAGTTGGTATCATTTCTTTTTGCTTCGACGATTTCCTTTAACATTTCTTCTTGTGAAAAGCTATCGCTGATGAATTCTTTAGTGGTTTATATGTATGACCTTACAGAATGTAGAGCAACTGAAATTCCCATGTACTCCTGGAGGAAATGTAAACAGGCACAATCTCAGTGGACAACTGACAGTTTCTTAGGAAGTTCAGCGAACACCCCTGATCCACCCATTCTACCCTCAGGGATTTACCCAAAAGACACAAAACTCCCATGTCCAAGGATTTGTATACAGACATTCATGGTAGCTGTAATTGTCAAATCTCAAACTGCAGATAACACAAGCATTCATTACATCTATTTATAATATATCATGAGAAGAGATAAACAAATGGAGAATGGCATATCCACACCAAGGAATACTTGTCTGCAATAAAAACAAATGGTTATTTATGTACACAACAGCATAGATACATTTCAAAATCATTACTCTGAGTGAAAGAAGCTAGAAGAAAGAGTGCATACTGTATGATTCCATATATATAAAGTTTTAGCATAATAAATAGAATAAGAATTTACATTATGAAATATTTTTATATCTTTCTATTATTTTAAAAAATATGCTGTTAGCATAAATAACATAGTTATAATGGTTAAATTCAGACATATTTCTCATATGAGAATTTGTCTGAATTTAACCATTGTAACTGAATTAATCATCTTCATAAAAATATTTACTTATTTACTAAGTTTAAAACTCTTCTGTTCTTAAGACAGTCTGTATTTAGTTCTGTTAATTATTTGCCATTTCATTTTTTTGTTATCAATCTAGAATAGCTGTTTAGGAGAATGTCATTGCTTTAACTCTCTTGGTGTATTCTAAGCTTAACTCTGAAATTTAGACGTAAACATACTAGCATAAAATTAGTTTCAGATTAGATATAGGGTATCTTTCTTAATGTCATTTTAGCTTGCCCAATGGGAAAAGAGAAACTCTGAAGCTTAATCCTGTTAATTAGGTTTTGGCAAGCACAACTACAAACAGTTTAAAAATCCTATCTCACTCTAGTGTATGGAAGTTTAATAAAACATGCTGATAGCTGTATCTTGCCCTTACTGTTCCAATTTTAATCACCCCACCAACTCATTATTTCTGTGGCTCTTATTTTACAAAGCAGAGAATTGGAGGAAAGGTGGGGCTAGAGGTTATTTTTTGAAAGAATAATTTTAAATGTTTCTTAAAAGGGTGAACCATATCACATTAGCTCTAAAACATCTTCCATCAATTCACGGTTTTAATATATTGTAGAATCTGAAGTGACATTATGAAAATAATGTCCAAAGCTGACTCCCAGTCATTGCACCAGGAAAGGCTGAGAAGTTCTTCCAAGTATAATTAGAAAAGAAAATGAATTCACCAGAAAACTAGACAACCTTTGCTTAAGTTGAACCTTGTTCTTGTAATCAACCTCAAAGAGCATTGTAGCTCAACGTGTTTAACCCAGAGGAATGACTGATAGAAAATACCACAATGAAAGAAAGATAGGAAGAGGAAAAACCAAGGAATATTATTGTAGTTGTGAAAAGAACATCAGAGAATGCAGTCCCATGAGCTTTGTCTGTTCCCTAATTCTTTTAGTTTGCAAAGAAAAGACTTTGCTCTGGGTGTTTGGATGAATGTCCCTAAAGGAAGAAGGCATATAGTTGTTGTAAATAGAATGATAGGCCTCTGATTTTAAGGTTATTGTCTTAAATTAGTAGGACAATTGCCAACATGTTGTAGCAGCAGATTTTCCATTACATATTTACTTTATTCATGTTTTTGTATTATTAAAATATGTTAAAATATAACCTTGCAGAGGAATTTCTGAAACCAATGGTACTTCTCATATTTCAGTCTTCCTCTTTTCCTGTTTTCTTGTTTATTCATTGTCTCCCAGGTTATTTTGGTCTCTTCTGGATTCTACTAACATTTATTGAAAATTTGCTATATGTCCAAAGCTGACTCCCAGTCATAGCACCAGGAAAGGCATTGTGTTAAGCACTTAATTTTTTTTTCATTTAATTCTGTAATAATCTCATGTGAAAGTGTTATTACACATCACATTGTTGTGAAAAATGAGATTTACAAGTTTAAATAATCACTCAGTAGTTCAGCTAGGAAGTGACAGTGTTAGAATTTAAAGCCCAAACTCTGCCTCCCACCACTTTCACTTATTACCTCTTACTACTTCCACTACTTTTCCAGTCCTGTGGCCACTGCTGAGTTTTCCAAATTTGCTGGCATATTGAGTACAGCATTTTCCAGAACATCATCTTTTAGGATTTGAAATAGCTCAGCTGGAATTCCATCACCTCCACTAGCTTTGTTTGTAGTGATGCTTCTTTTCCCAGGTTATTTTGGTCTCTTCTGGATTCTACTAACATTTATTGAAAATTTGCTATATGTCCAAAGCTGACTCCCAGTCATAGCACCAGGAAAGGCATTGTGTTAAGCACTTAATTTTTTTTTCATTTAATTCTGTAATAATCTCATGTGAAAGTGTTATTACACATCACATTGTTGTGAAAAATGAGATTTACAAGTTTAAATAATCACTCAGTAGTTCAGCTAGGAAGTGACAGTGTTAGAATTTAAAGCCCAAACTCTGCCTCCCACCACTTTCACTTATTACCTCTTACTACTTCCACTACTTTTCCAGTCCTGTGGCCACTGCTGAGTTTTCCAAATTTGCTGGCATATTGAGTACAGCATTTTCCAGAACATCATCTTTTAGGATTTGAAATAGCTCAGCTGGAATTCCATCACCTCCACTAGCTTTGTTTGTAGTGATGCTTCTTAAGGCCCACTTGACTTCACACTCCAGGATGTGTGGCTCTAGGTAAGTGATGGAAAAGTTCAGTTTTCATTTGGATCCCAAAGAAAGGTGATGCCAAAGAATGTTCAAACTACTGCACAGTTGTACTCATTTCACACTCTAACTAAGTAATGCTAAAAATTCTCTAGACTAGGCTTCAAGAATATGTGAACTGAGAACTTCCAGATGTTCAAGCTGGATTTAGAAAAGGCAGAAGAACCAAAGATCAAATTCATTGGATCATAGGGAAAACTAGAGAATTCAAGGAAAAAACACCAATCTTTGCCTCATTGACTACACTAAAGCCTTTGTGTGGATTTTCCCCACAAACTGTGGAAAATTCTTCAAGTGACAGGAATACTTGACCACTTGCCTCCTGAGAAACCTGTATGCAGATCAGAAGCAACAGTTAGAGTGGGACATGGAACAACAGACTGGTTCCAAATTGGGAAAGGAGTATGTCAAGGCTGTATATTGTCACCCTGCTTATTTAATTTATATGCAGAGTACATCATGCTAAATGCTAGTCTGGAATCAATATTGATGGGAGAAATATCAATAACCTCATATATGCAGATGACACCACACTTATGGCAGAAAGTGAAGAGGGACTAAAGAGCTTCTTGATGAAGATGAAAGAGGAGAGTCAAAAAGCTGGCTTGAAACTCAACATTCAAAAAACTAAGAGCATGGCAAGTGGTCCCATCACTTCATGGCAAATAGATGAGGAAACAATGGAAATAGTGAGAGACTTTATTTTCTTGGGCTCCACAATCACAGCCATGAAAATAAAAGATGCTTGCTCCTTGGAAGAAAAGCTATGATCAACCTAGACAGCATATTAAAAAGTAGAGACATTACTTTGCCAACAAAGGTCCGTCTAGTCAAAGCTATGGTTTCTCCAGTGGTCAGGTATGGATGTGTGATTTAGGCCATAAAGAAGACTGAGCACCAAAGAATTGATGCTTTTGAACTGTGGTATTGGAGATTCTTGAGAGTCCTTTGGACTGCAAGGAGATCCAACCAGTCCATCCTGAAGGAAATCGGTCCTGAATGTTCACTGGAAAGACTGATCCTGAAGCTCCAGTACTTGGCCATCTGATGCGAAAAGCTGACTCATGATAAAAGACCCTGGTGCTGGCAAAGATTGAAGGCAGGAGGAGAAGGGAATGACAGAGTACCAGATGGTTGGATGGCATCACTGACTCAATGGACATGAGTTTGAATAAATTCTGGGAGTTGGTGATGGACAGGGAGAGCTGGTGTACTGCAGTCCACGGGGTCACAAAGAGTCAGACACAACTGAACAACTTCCTCTCCCAATTTCGTTTGCCTGAATGAAAGCAATATTACCCAAGTCACAGGTTTCATGAGTGTATTTTGAACTCCCCACTGAACTTCTTCTTTGAAACACCTGAATATGTTTGGTTTCAAAAGACACTTGAATAAGAAAGTAGGGAATATAGTTATGGGTAGCTATAGGGCTTCCCTGGTGGCTCAGTGATAAAGAATCTGCCTGTCAATGCAGAAGACCTGGGTTTGATCCCTGGGTTTGGAAAATCCCTTGGAGGAGAAAATGGCAACTCACTCCAGTATTCTTGTTTGGAAAATGCCATGGGCAGAGGAGCCTGGAGGGCTACAGTCCATGGAGTCTCAAAGAGTCCTACTCGACTTAATGACTAAACAACAACATAGAGCAAAAAATGATAAAATATTACCACTATTTTTATGTAGATTCCTTTAGCATAGCTTAAATTTAACTCAAGTTTTAAATTTAAAATAGGCAAGCTGTGATAATTCCAAGGATTTAATAAACTGCTTTGTTTGTTTCATAGAAGCCTTCTCATTCAAGATAAATACCACTACTGAAATGAATGCACTTACTAGCTAAAAAAAAAGAAAAGGGTCATTTTAAGCTTATCAAACTGAACATCTGTCAGATATGGGCACCATATTCATTAATGAGGATGCTAGAGAACTAGCAACTTAGAAACAGATGCCTGGATGTCTGTAGGAAATGTCTTTGGTTTAACATGCTTTCCTGAATGGCAGAATATTATGCTAGTTGTTTTCTTTCTAGGGAATTTCACCATCTATTGTGGTTTATAAATAAGTCAGCATAGTGCAAGTCTATGAATGATATTTATATATTTTAATTATATAGTTTCAAATAGTATCATATACTGGTATAACATAATATACTCACCTGTTGGCAATATCATCTTGCTGTTCTCTAACATAAAGTCACATGCCAACTGCTATCCTTGGTCTGCATTAAAACATACTAAGCTTTTAGTAGAAAAGAATTCTAACCATGCAAGGCCCTAGTGACTCTGTTCCAGAGGTTTATCTCTGAACTTTATTAATGGTTAAAATATTTTAAAATTTAGATAACTGGGAAACCTGTGATGCAACCAGGAAGTGCTGTCGTAGCACATTGTTTGTGAATCTGCTGTTAACTCTGTAATTAAAAGAATGCTATTCTGGATGAGTCAAAGTTGAAAGATAAATCTGCTTTTCACTTCTGTAGCACTTCTCTTCACTCTGTAGTGTTCAGTACCATATACAGTGGTTGTGTGTGACAGTCATATGTAACATTAAATGGTGTGACAGCCGAGTAACCTGAAATAGTTGAGGTTAGAAAAAGGAATTGTTTGCAGGATAAGATCTCTTCTGTTATTGAAGGGAGGATAGCCTTACAGCTGGACATCAGGAGCTATGAAAACCAAGAATTCTCTTGGCAACTCTTAAGTTGACTTTATTCTTTCCTGCTGCAGTGCAGCTCCTAGAGAATGACGGGAAACATTGGTTCCACCACCTGTTAACCTCAGGTCCATGTGGACCCCTGCACAGAGGGACTGACTCATACCTAGCAAGCCCAGAGAAACACTCAGACATCCCAGCTTAGGCCACATGCCTGTCCCTCAATGGAGTAACTGTGGCTGTGAAGATGTGTTAACACAGTGCCTCAGTGGGTGTAATGATTAATATCTATCACTTACTTTTATACCGTCACCAGGTACAGTTTTGAGTAATGTGCGTATATGGGAATGGGCTTAATTTCATGGTCCTATAAGACTGGCAATATTATTGTCATACTCATTTTATAGATGAGACTCAACTGAGGCCTAGAGAGGAAAAAGAATCTCCCCTTGAGAACATGCAGTGATAAATCTGTCTTCTCAGAGGATGGCAACCTGCATTCACCCCATCTGAGTGATAAACACAAAAACTAAAGCTATATGTTTGGCCCAGTGAATCTGGACTATGCCTGTAGAAGCAATGCTGATCTGTTCTGGACAAAAACATCTCAGGCCTCAGAGTACTTTCACATATAAAGTTTCAAGCAAATTGAGCACCTCACAGTGAAGTAAAATCACAGAAACATAAAAGAAATAAGTACTCTAAACAACACCAAAGGAAATTACAACAGCAAAATCTGGGCCTGCAAAGATATCATCCAAGGAAATTATAAGCAGAAAGCAGAAAGAACTAATTAAAAGCAGAAAGAACTCTAAAATAATTATAAAGAGCAAGAAGATTGGGGGGTAAGAAAAGAATTTCTGGAAATTAAAAAAAAAAGGTATATGTAACACTTGAAGTTTTAAATTGGATTAAATAAAATTAAAAACTGAAGAAAGTATCTAGAATTTGGCCCAGAATAATAAAAGAATAGAAAGTAAAATGAAAAGATTAAACACAAAGAAAAGTTAAAAGACCTAATATATCCTAGTGGAAATGAGGGAGAGAATGAGACAAGGGTATTTTCTTTTCTTTTTCTTTTTTAATTAATTTTTTTTACTGAAGAATAATTGCATTACAGAATTCTGTTGTTTTTTCTGTCAAACCTCAACATGAATCAGCCATAGGTATACATATATCCCCTCCCTTTTGAACCTCCCTCCCATTTCCCACTGTATCCCACCCCTCTAGGCTAATACAGAGCCCTTGTTTGAGTTTCCTGAGACATACAGCAAATTGCTGTTGGCCATCTATTTTACACATGGTAATGTAAGTTTCCATATTACTCTTTCCATACATCTTGCCCTCTCCTCCCCTCTCCCCATGTCCATAAGTCTGTTCTTTATGTCTGTTTGTTCATTGCTGCTGCTGCTACTGCTGAGTTGCTTTAGTCATGTCCGACTCTGTGTGACCCCATAGACAGCAGCCCACCAGGCTCCTCTGTCCACAGAATTCTCTAGGCAAGAGTCCTGGAGTGGGTTTCCATTTCCTTCTTTCATTGCTGCCCTGTAAATGAGTTCTTCAGTACCATTCTTCTAGATCCCATATATATATATACACACATATGTAAAGAATGCAATATTTAGCTTTCTCTTTCTGACTCACTTCAGTCTGTATAATAGGCTCTAGGTTCGTCCACCTCATCAGAACTGATTCCAACGAATTCCTTTGTATGGCTGAGTGATATTCCATTGTGTAGATGTACCACAACTTCTTTATCCATTTATCTGTTGATGGACATCTAGGTTGCTTCCATGTTCTAGCTATTGTAAATAGTGCTGCAATGAACAATGGGATACATGTGTCTTTTTCAATTTTGGTTTCCTCAGGGTATATGCCTAGGAGTGGGATTGCTGGGTCATATGGTGGTTTTATTCCTAGTTTTTTTTTTTTTTTTTAAAGAATCTCCATAACTTCTTCCATAGTGGCTATATCAATTTGCATTCCCACCAACAGTGTAAGAGCATTCAAGACAGGAATATTTTCTAAAGGTATAATGACCAAGAACCTCCCAGAATTTGAAAGACATCAAGTATTAATATTACATAAAACAAATAAGAACAAACAAATAAAAGGAATCTACCTAAAGCACATAATAGTCAAATTAAAAGCAAAGGCAGACAGAAGCAAAGGCATACATTTAAATCAGCCAAAAAGAAAGTCTGATGATTGAAACAGAGAAATGATTAGGCTGTCTTCTGACTTTACATAAAAAATGATAGTTTAGGCAAATGTAATAATATTGTTAATACACTAAATGAATATAACCATTGACCTAGTATTCTGTAGTCAATAAGTATAGTCTTTTTCAAGAAAGAAGGAAAAATAAAGACAATTGTAAATAATAAGAAACTGTGAATGCCACCAATAAATCCATATTAAATAAACTGTGGACAGAAAAGATAATGTTTCCAGGTAGATGGGCTGAGATGTTAAATATTACAAAGCTAAGAAATTTAGAAATATATGGGGAAATTGAAGCCAGCCTTCACAGACTGAGGCTCTAACATGTGGTATTAAGAACTTAGACTCTGAAGCCAACTGTGTGCATTAAAAATCTGATTCTGTAATTTAGTTGGTGTGATCATGTGAAAATTAATTCACCTCAGTCTGCCCTTTTCTTATTCTTTGTAAATTGGTGATAATAATGTTGTTTCCCTTATGGGTTATTATCAGGAGGATCTGAAAAGGGTAAAATATTTGGAAAGATATCTGAAACGCATTCAGCATGTGTTACAGCTATTATTACTGTTGTATAAACAACAGTGGCAATGTTGTATGAGGTTTAAAAGGTCTTAAATAAAAACAATAGCAATAAAGCCAGGAGTGGTGAATATAATTATGTAGTTTGAAAAAGGGTAGAGATACTGGTTTTCAAGTTAGATAAGTATGCATGGTAAAATTTCTAGAGAAACCACCAAAAGCATAGAAGTAGAGCTGAATACCTTCCAAAAAAGTAAAGGAAAAATAGAATGAAAAACCTTTTAAAAGCTATTTTGCGGGAGGGTTCAGCCTTTAAGAGTTTTTGCTGGGAGATTGAAAGAGAGAGGAAGAAGGAACATGAGTATTGTATTGTGGTTGTGGTTCCAGTTTTGGCCAGCTGACCCCACAGACTCTAGAAACCTGCTTTCTCCTTTTGTCTGTCTCTAGTCTAAGAAAGTGAATAACCTTCCACTCTTGTTTATACCATCTCCTGGTTAGTCACTCTTTCCCACTACTTGTGTGACCACAAATTAGAGTATCTCTGTTCAACACTCAGGGGGTTTTTGTTACCTCCGTTGGTCCTTCTCTAATACTGTGATGATAGATCCATCAAGATTTAATAGCAGAACACAGTAACTAATAATTTCTTAATCCCCCTTGCTGTGATTCTGTGCTCACTAAGTAACTTTCCAACCATGATGTTTTCCAAATGGTTTCCTTGAAAGAGACAGTGTACTGGTTATGTTTGAGTAAGTATTTCATTCTTTTTGGACAATTATATTCTTGAGCTCCAGTAAGCTTTGGAAACAGATCTCTCCTTAGAAGCAAATCTGTTGTGGGTACTGATATTTAGATGTCCGATTTTATAATGTTGAAGGTCAGTTTCAGGAGAAGAGTTAATTCTACAAGTGAGACATTTTACCTGATAGTCAATTAGTTTTTCTCAGTAAGCCAGCAACCAGCACCATTTATTCAGAGTTCTTTATATTGATAGTATTTTTATTTTTAAAATAAAAATATTTTATTGAGTGCTTCAACTATATCATCATTCCTGATAGAGAATTTAAGGCACACTCAATTTCTGATGCTAGTGGAAGTATGGCTCTTGGATATGATAAACACTCTTTCTATCTCTATATAGTTTTTTACAGAAAAACAAAAGATTTTAAAGGTTTTAAAAGATAGGCCTTCAAATATTTTAGGAGGATCAACTCTTTTTTAAAAAAGCTCTTATCTTTTAATTAGGCAATCAAAAATTTCCAGCCCTAGCTGTTTTATTTATTTCCAACCAGTCCATTCTGAAGGAGATCAGCCCTGGAATTTCTTTGGAAGGAATGATGCTAAAGCTGAAACTCCAGTGCTTTGGCCACCTCATGTGAAGAGTTGACTCATTGGAAAAGACTTTGATGCTGGGAGGGATTGGGGGCAGGAGGAGAAGGGGACGACCGAGGATGAGATGGCTGGATGGCATCACTGACTGGATGGATGTGAGTCTGAGTGAACTCTGGGAGTTGGTGATGGACAGGGAGGCCTGGCGTGCCGTGATTCATGGGGTTGCAAAGAGTTGAACACAAGTGAGTGACTGAATGGATGCTAATTTCAAAAACCAAGAGTAATTAGTAACTAGTCAGCTATTTACAGTACCCAGGTAGGAACCCGTGTCCACTGACTCTAGGCTGAACTTGTTTTCATAGGCTCTTCTCTCTGTGATCCTCTGATTGTTGTCCTTAAGCTTAAGCCTTTCTTCCTTGAGCTTATTTGGTTTAATCTATAATTACTAATGCATAACATTTTCATTTTGCATTTTCCTCTATCTACAGTGTCTTGGGGAGAAGGAACACAGAGGGTGCTGATATTTCACAGTAAAAAAATAGTGATTAGCATGTTTTCTTCAACATAGAATTGTTTTTTTCCAAAGAAAAAAATTTTCCCCATCAATTTTAGGAATAGAAATCACGATATATTTCTAAATGTCTTCATACAGTGAGGGTCAAGCTTGTGCTTGTGCTCAATATTATAATGGGATCAGTGGAGAAATAACTCTGGAAAGAATGAAGAGACAGAACCAAAGCAACAACAACATCCAGTTGTGGATGTGACTGATGATGGAAGTAAAGTCTGATACTATAAAGAACAATATTGCATAGGAATATGGAATGTTAGGTCCATGAATCAAGGCAAATAGGAAGTGGTCAAACCAGAGACGGTAGAGTGAACATCAAGATTTTAGGAATCAGTGAACTCAAATGGACTGGAATGGGTAAATTTAACTCAGATGACCATGATATCTACTAAGGGATTCTTCTAAGGGATTCTTGTTGACAAGAATCCCTTAGAAGAAATGGAGTGGCCATCATAGTCAATAGAGTCCAAAATGTGGTACTTGGATGCAGTCTCAAAAATGACAGAATGATCTCTGTTGGTTTCCAAGGCAAACCATTCAATATTACAGTAATCCAAGTCCACCCCCAACCGGTAATGCTGAAGAAGCTGAGGTTGAATGGTCCTCAGAAGACCTACAAGACCTTCTAAAACTACCACCCAAAATAGATATAATTTTCATTATAGGGAACTGGAATGCAAAATTAAGAAGTCAGGAGATACCTGGAGTAACAGGCAAGTTTGGCCTTGGAGTAGAAAATGAAACAGGTCAAAGGATAACAGAGTTTTGCCAAGAGAACACACTGGTCTTAGCAAACACCCTCTTCCTTAAATACAAGAAAAGTCTCTATACATGAACATCACCAGATGTCCAGTACCAAAATCAGATTGATTATATTCTTTCCAGCCAAAGATGGAGAAGCTCTATATAGTCAGCAAAAACAAGACTGGGAGCTGACTGTGGCTCAGATCATGGACTCCTTATTGCAAAATTCACACTTAAATTGGAGAAAGTACAGAAAACCACTAGACCATTCAGGTATGACCTAAATCAAATCCCTTACAATTATACAGTGGAAGTGGCAAATAGATCCAAGGGACCAGATCTGATAGACAGAGTGCCTGGTGAACTATGGATGGAGGTTCTTGACATTGTACAGGAGGCAGTGATCAAGACCATTTCCAATAAAAAGAAATGCAAAAAGGCAAAATGGTTGTCTGAGGACGCCTTACAAATAGCTGAGAAAAAAAAGAGAAGCTAAAGGAAAAAGAAAAAGGAAAGATATACCCAACTGAATGCAGAGTTCCAAAGGATAGCAAGGAGAGATAAGAAAGCCTTCCTCAGTGATCAATGAAAAGAAATAGAGGAAAACAATAGAATGGGAAAGACTAGAGATTTCTTCAAGAAAATTAGAGATACCAAGGGAACACTTTATGCAAAGATGGGCTCAATAAAGGGCAGAAATTGTAGTGACCTAACAGAAGCAAAAGATATTAAGAAGAGGTGGCAAGAATACACAGAAGAGCTATACGAAAAGATCTTCATGACCCAGATAACCACGATGGTGTGATCACTCACCTAGATCCAGACATCCTGGAATGGAAAGTCAAGTGGGCCTTAGGAAGCATCACTATGAACAAAGCTGGTGGAGGTGATGGAATTCCACTTGAGCTATTTCAAATCCTGAAAGATGATGCTGTGAAAGTGCTGCACTCAATACACCAGCAAATTTGGAAAACTCAACAGTGGCCACAGGACTGGAAAAGGTCAGTTTTTATTCCAATCCCAAAGAAAGGCAATGCAAAATGCAATTTAAACTACCTGCACAACTGCACTCATCTCACATGCTAGCAAAGTAATGGTCAAAATTTTCCACGCCAGGTTTCAATAGTATGTGAACTGTGAACTTCCAGATGTCTATCCTGGATTTAGAAAAGGCAGAGGAACCAGAGATCAAATTTCCAACATCTGTTGGATCATGGAAAAAGCACAAGTGTTCCAGAAAAACATCTACCTCTGCTTTATTGACTATGCCAAAGCCTTTGAGTGTGTGGATCACAACATATTGTGGAAAGTTCTTAAAGAGATGGGAATAACAGACCAGCTGACCTGCCTCCTGAGAAATCGGTATGCAGGTTAAGAAGCAACCTATGTTCGATACAGGATACAGGATGCTTGGGGCTGGTGCACGGGGATGATCCAGAGAGATGATGTGAAGTGGGAGGTGGGAGGGGGATTAGGGATTGAGAGCTAATATACACCCATGGTGGATTCATGTCAATGTATGGCAAAACCAATACGGTATTGTAAAGTAAAATAAAGTAAAAATAAAATTTAAAAAAAATATAAATAAAATAAAAAAAAAAAGAAGCAACAGTTAGAACTGGACATGGAACAACAAACTGGTTCCAGATTGGGAAAGGAGTACATCAAGACTGTATATTGTCACCCTGCTTATTTAACTGATATGAGAGTGTATCATGAGAAATGGCAGGCTGGGTGAGGCCCAAGCTGGGCCCAATCAAGATTGCTGGGAGAAATATCAATAACCTCAGATATGCAGATGACACCACCTTTATGGCAGAAAGTGAAAAAGAACTAAAGAACCTCTTAATGAAGGTGAAAGAAGAGAGTAAAAAAGTTGGTTTAAAAGGCAACATTCAGAAAACTAAGATTATGGCATCCAGTCCCATCACTTCATTGCAAATAGATGGGGAAATAATGGAAACAGTGAGAGACTTTACTTTTTTTAGGCTCCAAAATCACTGCACATGGTGATTGCAGCCATGAAAGTAAAAGACACTTGCTCCTTGGAAGAAAAGCTGGGACCAAGCTAGGCAGCATATTAAAAAGCAGAGACATTACTTTGCAACAGAAGTCCATCTATTTAAAGCTATTGTTTTTCCAGTAGTCATGTATGGATGTGAGAGGTAGACCATTAAGAAAGCTGAGAGCTGAACAATTGATGCTTTTGAACTGTGGTGTTGGAGAAGACTCTTGAGAGTCCCTTGGAGTGCATGGAAATCCAGCCAGATCATGGATGGACTGATGCTGAAGCTGAAACTCTAATACTTTGGCCACTTTATCTGCAGAACTAACTCATTTGAAAAGACCCTGATGCTGGGAAAGATTGAAGGCAAGAGGAGAACGAGTCGACAGAGGATGAGAGTTGGATGACATCACCAACTCAATGGACATGAGTTTGAGTCAGCTCCAGAAGCTGGTGATGGACAGGGAAGCCTGGGACGGTGCAGTCCATGGGGTCACAAAGAGTCGGACAGGACTGAGTGACTGAACTGAAGGGAAACTTGTGCTAGCTACAATAACAACTGGTACTATGTGACAGTAAGAAGCATACTAAACAGGCTTTCAAACAATGAAATGGAAACAATTTAGCTAAAGAAGAAGTATACAAGTTAAACTACCACCAAAGTCTAACAGTGGTATAGCAGGGATAAGTTTAATTGAGTAACAGAGGGAGAAAAAGTAATCCAGAATGGAGTAGTTGTTGAGGCTGAAAGAAGTAAAATGTGAGCTCAGCCTTGGATTTGAATATTTGAGGTGAGGTCTAAGACATGGTAGGTGGAAATTAGCATCATGAAGAAAGATAAGAAGGAATAAATTCCCATGTAGGATTGTGGAACAGATGGTAAGCTTCCAGTGTTTTCAGTCTGTAGTGGTTACAATTTCAATAGAAAGCACAGCATATATAAATTTTATATTCAGGTACTGAAAAACAACATGTAGGTCATAAATATGCTTTGATAATTTTAGTTACTTAAGATGTTCCCTCTGTGGTCTCATTCACTGCTTTATAAATTGAACTTCAGTTCAGTTCAGTCGCTCAGTCTTGTCCGACTCTTTGCGACCCCACGAATCGCAGCACGCCAGGCCTCCCTGTCCATCACCAACTCCCGGAGTTCACTCAGATTCACATCCATCGAGTCAGTGATGCCATCTCATCCTCTATTGTCCCCTTCTCCTGCCCCCAATCCCTCCTAGCATCAAAGTCTTTTCCAATGAGTCAACTCTTCGCATGAGGTGGCCAAAGTACTGGAATTTCATCTTTAGCATCATTCCTTCCAAAGAAATCCCAGGGCTGATCTCCTTCAGAATGGACTGGTTGGATCTCCTTGCAGTCCAAGGGACTCTCAAGAGTCTTCTCCAACACCACAGTTCAAAAGCACCAATTCTTCGGCGCTCAGCCTTCTTCCCAGTCCAACTCTCACATCCGTACATGACTACTGGAAAAACCATAGCCTTGACTAGACGGACCTTAGTCGGCAAAGTAATGTCTCTGTTTTTGAAAATGCTCTCTAGGTTAGTCATAACTTTTCTTCCAAGGAGTAAGCGTCTTTTAATCCCATGGCTTGAACTTAGAGTCTCATAAAAATTTTGTCCACGATAAACTATCCTGATGTGTTAATACTAAAATGTCTAGTGCTACACTACTTCCTGTGTCCCACTTATTGAGAACAAGTTAACAATCTCTCCTGTTAAAGCCAAATTTATCTTCCAGTCTGACATATTGTTCCATACTCATCATTCCTATGTGTATGTCTACATATATTATTTTAACTGAACTGGCAATGACATTGTTGTTGTTCAGTTGCTCAGTCGTGTCTGACTCTTTGTGACCCATAGACTGCAGCCTGCCAGGCTTCCCTGCCCTTCATAATATCCCAGAGTTCGCTCAAACTTATGTCTATATCCAACCATCCCAACCTCTGTTGTCTCCTTCTTCTTCTGCTTCAATCGTTTCCAGCATCAGAGTCTTTTCCAATGAGTTGGCTCTTCACATCATAGTTTTGGAGTTTCAACATCAGTCCTTCCAATGAATATTCAGGGTTGATTTACTTTAGGATTTACTGGTTTCATCTCCTTACAGTCCAAGGGACTCTCAAGAGTCTTCCCCAGCACCACAGTTCAAAGGCATCAATTCCTTGGAGGTCAGCTTTTTTTTTTTTTTTTTGAGACTTTCACATCCATACATGACTGGTAGAAAAACCATAATTTTGGACTCTATGGACCTTTGTAGGCAAAGTAATGTCTCTGCTTTTTAATGCACTGTCTAGGTTTTTATTGCTTTTCTTCCAAGGAGCAAGCATCTTTTAATTTCATGGCTGCAGTCATCATCCACAGTGATTTTGAAGCCCAAGAAAATAAAGTCTGTCACTGTTTTCATTGTTTACCCATCTATTTGCCATGAAGGGAGGGTATCAGATACGATGATCTTAGTTTTTTGAATCATACTAAACAGGCTTTCAAACAATGAAATGGAAACAATTTAGCTAAAGAAGAAGTATACAAGTTAAACTACCACCAAAGTCTAACAGTGGTATAGCAGGGATAAGTTTAATTGAGTAACAGAGGGAGAAAAAGTAATCCAGAATGGAGTAGTTGTTGAGGCTGAAAGAAGTAAAATGTGAGCTCAGCCTTGGATTTGAATATTTGAGGTGAGGTCTAAGACATGGTAGGTGGAAATTAGCATCATGAAGAAAGATAAGAAGGAATAAATTCCCATGTAGGATTGTGGAACAGATGGTAAGCTTCCAGTGTTTTCAGTCTGTAGTGGTTACAATTTCAATAGAAAGCACAGCATATATAAATTTTATATTCAGGTACTGAAAAACAACATGTAGGTCATAAATATGCTTTGATAATTTTAGTTACTTAAGATGTTCCCTCTGTGGTCTCATTCACTGCTTTATAAATTGAACTTCAGTTCAGTTCAGTAGCTCAGTCTTGTCCGACTCTTTGCGACCCCATGAATCGCAGCACGCCAGACCTCCCTGTCCATCACCAACTCCCGGAGTTCACTCAGATTCATGTCCATCGAGTCAGTGATGTCATCTCATCCTCTATTGTCCCCTTCTCCTGCCCCCAATCCCTCCTAGCATCAAAGTCTTTTCCAATGAGTCAACTCTTCGCATGAGGTGGCCAAAGTACTGGAATTTCATCTTTAGCATCATTCCTTCCAAAGAAATCCCAGGGTTGATCTCCTTCAGAATGGACTGGTTGGATCTCCTTGCAGTCCAAGGGACTCTCAAGAGTCTTCTCCAACACCACAGTTCAAAAGCACCAATTCTTCGGCGCTCAGCCTTCTTCCAGGTCCAACTCTCACATCCGTACATGACTACTGGAAAAACCATAGCCTTGACTAGACAGACCTTAGTCGGCAAAGTAATGTCTCTGTTTTTGAAAATGCTCTCTAGGTTGGTCATAACTTTTCTTCTAAGGAGTAAGCGTCTTTTAATCCCATGGCTTGAACTTAGAGTCTCATAAAAATTTTGTCCATGATAAACTATCCTGATGTGTTAATACTAAAATGTCTAGTGCTACACTACTTCCTGTGTCCCACTTATTGAGAACAAGTTAACAATCTCTCCTGTTAAAGCCAAATTTATCTTCCAGTCTGACATATTGTTCCATACTCATCATTCCTATGTGTATGTCTACATATATTATTTTAACTGAACTGGCAATGACATTGTTGTTGTTCAGTTGCTCAGTCGTGTCTGACTCTTTGTGACCCATAGACTGCAGCCTGCCAGGCTTCCCTGCCCTTCATAATATCCCAGAGTTCGCTCAAACTTATGTCTATATCCAACCATCCCAACCTCTGTTGTCTCCTTCTTCTTCTGCTTCAATCGTTTCCAGCATCAGAGTCTTTTCCAATGAGTTGGCTCTTCACATCATAGTTTTGGAGTTTCAACATCAGTCCTTCCAATGAATATTCAGGGTTGATTTACTTTAGGATTTACTGGTTTCATCTCCTTACAGTCCAAGGGACTCTCAAGAGTCTTCCCCAGCACCACAGTTCAAAGGCATCAATTCCTTGGAGGTCAGCCTTTTTTTTTTTTTTTTGAGACTTTCACATCCATACATGACTGGTAGAAAAACCATAATTTTGGACTCTATGGACCTTTGTAGGCAAAGTAATGTCTCTGCTTTTTAATGCACTGTCTAGGTTTTTATTGCTTTTCTTCCAAGGAGCAAGCATCTTTTAATTTCATGGCTGCAGTCATCATCCACAGTGATTTTGAAGCCCAAGAAAATAAAGTCTGTCACTGTTTTCATTGTTTACCCATCTATTTGCCATGAAGGGAGGGTATCAGATACGATGATCTTAGTTTTTTGAATGTTGTTTTTTTTTTCATTTATTTATTTTAATTGGAGGCCGATTACTTTACAATATTGTATAGGTTTTGCCATACATCAACATGAATCTGCCATAGGTGTACACGTGTTCCCAATCCTGAACTCCCCTTCCTCCTTCCTCCCCGTACCATCCCTCTGGGTCATCCCAGTGCACCAGCCCCAAGCATCCTGTATCCTACATCGAACCTGGACTGGTGATTCGTTTCTTATATGATATTATACATGTTTCAATGCCATTCTCCCAAGTCATCCCACCCTCTCCCTCTTCTACCCTCTCACACTGTTGCTAGGAATGCAAAATAGTACAGCCACTATGGAGAACAGTGTGGAGATTCCTTAAAAAACTGGAAATAGAACTGTCTTATGACCCAGCAACCCCACTGCTGGGCATACACACTGAGGAAACCAGAATTGAAAGAGACACATGTACCCCCAATGTTCATTGCAGCACTGTTTATAATAGCTAGGACATGGAAGCAACCTAGATGTCCATCAGCAGATGAATGGATAAGAAAGTGGTGGTACATATACACAATGGAGTATTACTCAGCCATTAAAAAGAATACATTTGAATCAATTCTAGTGAAGTGGATGAAACTGGAGCCTATTATACAGAGTGAAGTAAGCCAGAAAGAAAAACACCAATACAGTATACTAACACATATATATGGAAGTTAGAAAGATGGTAACAATAACCTTGTATGCGAGACAGCAGAAAAGACACAGATGTATAGAACAGTCTTTTAGACTCAGAATGTTGAGGTTTAAGTAAGCTTTTTCACTGTTCTCTTTCACTTTCATCAAGAGGTTCTTTAGTTCCTATTTTCTTTCTGCCATAAGGTTGGTGTTGTCTGCATATCTGAAGTTATTGATATTTTTTCCCAGCAATGGATTCCAGCTTGTGCTTCATCCAGCCTGGCATTTTGCATGCTTTACTCTGCATATAAGTTAAATAAGCAGGGTGACAATATATAGCCTTGAGGTACTCCTTTCTGAATTTTGAACCAGTCCATTGTTCCATGAGAAACACTGGGCTGGAAGAAGCACAAGCTGGAATCAAGATTGCCAGGAGACATATCAATAACCTCAAATATGCAGATGACACCACCCTTATGTCAGAAAGTGAAGAAGAGCTAAAGAGCCTCTTGATGAAAGTGAAAAAGGAGAGTGAAAAAGTTGGCTTAAAGCTCAACATTCAGTAAATGAAGATCATGGCATCCGATCCCATCACTTCATGGCAAATAGATGGGGAAACAATGGAAACAGTGTCAGATTTTATTTTTGGGGGCCTCAAAATCACTGCAGATGGTGACTGCAGCCATGAAATTAAAAGACACTTACTTCTTTGGAAGGAAAGTTATGACCAACCTAAACAGCATATTAAAAAGTAGAGACATTACTTTGCCAACAAAGGTCTGTCTAGTCAAGGCTATGGTTTTTCCAGTGGTCATGTATGGATGTGAGAGTTGGACTGTGAAGAAAACTGAGCACCGAAAAATTGATGGTTTTGAACTGTGGTGTTGGAGAAGACTCTTGAGAGTCCCTTGGACTGTAAGGAGATCCAACCAGTCCATCCTAAAGGAGATCAATCCTGGGTATTCATTGGAAGGACTGATGCTGAAGCTGAAACTCCAATACTTGGGCCACCTGATGCGAAGAGCTGGCTCATTTGAAAAGACCCTGTTGCTGGGAAAGATTGAGAGCGGGAGAAGGGGATGACAGAGGATGAGATGGTTGGATGGTATCACCAACTCAATGGACATGGGTTTGGCTGGACTCCAGGAGTTGGTGATGGACAGGGAGACCTGGCATGCTGCGGTTCATGGGGTTGCAGAGTCGGACACTGCAACTGAATTGAACTGAACCAATTATTCCATGTCCAGTTCTAAGTGTTGCTTCTTGACCGTACACAGATTTCTCAGGAAGCAGGTGAGGTGGTCTGGTATTCCAATCTCTTTAAGAACTTTCCACTGTTTGTTGTGATCCACACAGTCAAAGGCTTTAATGTAGACAATGACGCAGAAGTAGACGCTTTTCTGGAATTCTCTAGCTTTTTCTATGATCCAATGGATGTTAGCATTCTTATCTTTTGTTCCTCTGCCTTTTTTTAAATACAACTTGAACGTCTGTAAGTTCTTGGTTCACATATTGTTGAAGGCTAGCTTGAAGAATTTTGAGCATTAGTTTGCTAGCATGTGAAATGAGTGCAATTCTGTGATAGTTTGAACATTCTTTGGCATTGCCTTTCTTTGGGATTGGAATGAAAACTGACCTTTTCTAGTCTTGTGGCCACTGCTGAGTTTTCCAAATTTACTGGTGTATTGAGTGCAGCACTT
The DNA here is from genome assembly GCA_006410635.1 of Cephalophus harveyi. Lineage (NCBI taxonomy): Eukaryota > Metazoa > Chordata > Mammalia > Artiodactyla > Bovidae > Cephalophus > Cephalophus harveyi. Next base: position 67,108 of record SJYT01051281.1, on the reverse strand, counting down.
TCACAGCATCATCTTTTAGGATTTGAAATAGCTCAACTAGAATTCCATCACCTCCACTAACTTGTTTGCAGTAATGCTTCCTAATGCTCACTTGACTTCACACAGCAGGATGCCTGGCTCTAGGTGAGTGATCACAGCTTTGTGGTTATCTGGGTCATTAAGATCTTTTTTGATAGCTCTTCTGTGCATTCTTGTCACCTCTTGCCACAATAACATAAAATGAATAGACAATAAAGACATGAACAAAGAAAACTTTGCAAATGAACAATTACCATAGCCTATGAATAAGTTATTAAAATATCACTGATGGGCTAGGTGTAGTTTGCTACCCATTGAAGGCAGGACTTTCTGTTGAAAAAATGACAGAAAACAAACATTGCTTTCAACAATCCTGTAATGTACTCTAAATTGCTAGGAATTAGAGTCAGAGATATCTTTATTCTATCTGTGCTATATAGAAGGAAGATTCTCAGATTGGAGAAGACTGTTTCTGCAAAAGGATTTCTCTTATCTTAAATACTTTGCTTACCTACTAGGAAGAACCTGAAGTGGTGACAGTTTTAGATAAAATCTTAAAGGTTTGATAACTGGAGGGGAATGGATTCTGACAATCACCAGTTTGGTAATGTTATAAATGATGAAAATGGAAAAAAAGTAAAAACTGAAAGCATTTCTCAACTAGAAAAAATAAAAACAAATTTTATAAAATTAATTTAAGATTCCAAATTTGTGTTAATTTTTAAGTTTGCCTTCTGAAATGGCACAGATTTTCAAAGCAAGTCCTCAGAAAATCTTTAAAGTCCATACAATCTTTGGGGAATTATCTAGTAAAAGTGGATTTTTTAAAATGTGTCTTTAAAGTGTGCCTGTGAATAATCACTTTTTAAAAACTTTCCAAGATTTCAGAGGAAGGGAAATTTTTACTACTGGAAAATTATATTTTTTAGAGTTTTACTAAAAACAGTAAAAAGTATTATTCAATCCATTTTCCAAGGAATTTTGGCAAAATTCTACAGATATGTTTATGTGATTTAATGGTAATACTCAGCTGAAGTGTTTTTCTTTTACCTCAATGCTTATTGTTGTGAAGATTCATTATAAATCCCACACAGTTTATTTTCATTACAGAAACAAATTTGAGTGTTCAAGCATTATAGATATGTGAGTTGTATCTATCAAATGACAACAATCCATGCAAGATTTTACTAAAATATGTTTTTAGTGTTTCTGTTTCTCTACTAGAAGATTTGTTATGTGAATTATTTACATGCTTTTTTGGTTTCTGTTAAAAAAAAAAAAAAACTAATTCCTGTAAATTGTTAAGGACGTTCAGCAGCAAAGCTCCATTGACACATGGAGATTTTATTCTTACAGTTCACGAGTCCTTCATGCAGAGGGACATGCATTTTGATGTGACTGTGTGTGCTGAGAATGAGTAGGTTGGGACATAGGAAAGGATAGCAGAATATTTGGAAATGAAGACATTGAAACGGCAGTGCCATCAGATCAACTTTTCCATCTGGCCCAATTTGGCAACCATGTGAGTGTCACTGTTTTGCCAAAATATGACTAAAAATTAAACATAAAAATTTTCTGGAGCTGAATCTTGGGCAGATGAAAGTGATCTTAGAAGGGGAAGGACACAATATATTTCTAATTAATGTAAATTCACTATTGGTTAAGATTTTGTTTCCAAAGCTTTGTAAAAACAATTGACTGGCCTGTTGCTAAGGGATTTGTAAATTCAACAGTATCTACAATCATAAGCAAATATCTTATTTATGATAAAATAATGTAAGACAGTAAATTACCCCTGTCATTTTCCAGTGGTCATGTATGTATGTGAGAGCTGGACTATAAAGAAAGCTGAGCACTGAAGAAATGATGCTTTTGAACTGTGGTGTTGGAAAAGACTCTTGAGAGTCCCTTGGACTGCAAGGAGATCCAACCAGTCCATCCTAAAGGAGATCAGTCCTGAGTGTTCATTGGAAGGACTGATGCTGAAGCTGAAGCTCCAATACTGTGGCCACCTCATGCGAAGAGTTGACTCATTGGAAAAGACCCTGATGCTGGGAAAGACTGAGGGCAGGAGGAGAAGGGGTGACAGAGGATGTGATGGCTGGATGGCATCACTGACTCAAGGGACATGGGTTTGGGTGGACTCTGGGAGTTGGTGATGGACAGGGAGGCCTGGCGTGCTGCGGTTCATGGGGTCGCAAAGAGTTGGACACGACTGAGCGACTGAGCTAAACTGAACTAAAATTACCCTGACGTGGTCATACCATTGGCACATTACTGTTGAGGTGATGACTTTGTTAATTATTTCAGACAAAGTGATGCATATAAAGATTCTGAAACTGTATTTGTAATCCACAAGCTGAAGAAAAGCCTTCAGTTCTTATTTCTAAACAATACATAAGGGTTGGTTGGCTTTCAGTTCCTGATCAGGTTGCTATATAATATTCTACCTTGCTTGATCTGTACATAATAACATAAAACGTGATATTGGGAGCATTGATGGTCTTGAGAAGAGAGCTATAGCCATACATTTTATATAAATTCAGTCCAAATTTCAGGAATTTAACTATCTGTAAAAGTAAAGAAAAATCTATGCCTATACTTCCATGTGGTAGTTATATAGATTAACTGTAGACTTGTTAATATAGTGACCCTAAAGACTGGTAGAGAATTTCTTTCCTGCTTAAATACCCTTTCATTATTAGTATAAGGCAAAGAGAAAAGGAAAGATATACTCATCTGAATGCAGAGTTTCAAAGAATTGCAAGGAGAGATAAGAAAGCCTTCTTAAGTGAACAATGCAAAGGAAAAAAAAAAAAAAGAGGAAAACAATAGAATAGCAAAGGCTAGAGATATCCTCAAGAAAATTAGAGATACCAAGGGAACATTTCATGCAAAGATGGGTACAATAAAGGACAGAAGCAATTTGGACCTAACAGAAGCAGAAGATGTTAAGAGGTGCAAGAAAACACAGAAGGACTCTACAAAAAAACGTCTTAATGACCCAAATACCACAATGGGGCGGTCACTCAGCTACAGCCAGACATACTGGAATATGAAGTCATGTGGGCCTTAGGATGCATTATAGTGAAGGTGATGGAATTTCAGCTGAGCTATTTCAAATCCTAAAAGATGATACTATTAAAGTGCTGCACTCAGTATGCAAGCAAATTTGGAAAACTCAGCAATGGCCACAGGACTGGAAAAGGTCAGTTTTGTTCCAATCCCAAAGAAAGACAATGCCAAAGAATGTTCAAACTACTACACAATTGCACTCATTTCACATGCTAGCAAGGTATTGCTCAACTCTTTCAAGGTAGGCTTCAGTAGTATGGGAACCCAAGAACTTAACAGATGTTCAAGCTGGATTTAGCAAAGGCTTAGAAACCAGGGATCAAACTGCTAACATCCAGTGGATCATAAAGAAAGCAAGGGAACTCCATAAAAACATCTACTTCTGCTTCATTGTCTATGCTGAAGCCTCTGTTTGGTTCAAAACAAACTGTGGAAAATTCTTAAAGAGATGATAATATCAGACCACCTTATCTACCTCCTGAGAAACCTGTACACAGGTCAAGAAACAACAGTTAAAACCAGACATGGAACAACAGACTGGTTCAAAATTCGAAAAGGGGTATGTCAAGGCTGTATATTGTCACCTTGCTTATTTAACTTATATGCAGAATACAGCATGCAAAATGCTGGGCTGGATGAAGCATAAACTGGAATCAGGATTGCAGAGGATAATATCAATAACCTCAGATGATATCATCCTAATGTCAGAAGGTGAAGGTGAAGATGAAGTCGCTCAGTCGTGTCGCTCAGTCGTGTCCGACTCTTTGCGACCCTGTGGACTGTAACCTACTAGGCTTCTCTGTCCATGGGATTCTCCAGGCAAGGATACTGGAGTGGATTGCCATTTCCTTCTCCAGGGGATCTTCCCGACCCAGGGATCGAACCCAGGTCTCCTGCATTGGAGGCAGACGCTTTAACCTCTGAGCCACCAGGGAAACCCCAAAGTGAAGAGGAATTAAAGAACCTATTGATGAAAGTGAAAGAGGAGAGTGAAAAAACTGGCTTAAAACTAAGCATTCAGAAAACTAAGATCATGGCATCTGGTCCCATCACTTCATGGCAAATATATGGGAAAGAATGGAAACAGTGACAGATCTCATTTTCTTGATCTCCAAAATCACTGTGGATGATGACTTCAGCCATGAAATTGAAAGACTTTTGCTTCTTGGAAGAAAAGCAATGACAATCCTAGACAGTGAATTAAAAAGCAGAGACATCACTTTGCCGACCAAAGTCCATCTAGTCAAAGCTATGGTTTTTCCAGTAGTCATGTATGGATGTGAGAGTTGGACAATTAAGAAGGCTAAGCACCAAAGAATCGATGCTTTTGAACTGTGGCATTGGAGAAGACTTTTGAGAGTACCTTGGACTGCAAGGAAATGAAACCAGTCAGTCCTAAAGGAAATCAACACTGGCTATTCATTGGAAGGACTGATACTGAAGCTGAAACTCCAATACTTTGGCCACCTGATATGAAGAGTCGACTCATTAGGAAAGACTCTAATGCTGGAAAAGATTGAGAGCAAGAAGAGAAGGAGATAACAGAGGATGAGATGGTTGGATGCCATCACTGACTCAATGGATATGAGTTTGAGCAAGCTCCAGAAGATGGTAATGGACAAGGAAGCCTGGTGTGCTGCAGTCCATGGGGTAGGAAAGAGTTGGACATGACTGAGTGACTGAAAACAGCAAATCATACAATTCAGCATTCTTGCATTCATACTAAGTTACTTCAGTCATGTCCAGCTCTTTGTAACCCCACTGGGTCTGATCTCTGGGTTGGGAAGCTCCTCTGTCCATGGAATTCTCCAGGCAATAATACTGGAGTGGGTAGCCATTCCCTTCTCCAGGGATCTTCCCAACCCAGAGATCAGACCCAGGTCTCCTGCATTGCAGGCATATTCTTTACACTCTGGGCCACCAGGGAAGTCCTTACTTCTGTGTGTGTATGTGTGTGTGTGTATTTATATTCAGAAGAATTAAAAACAGGGTCTCAAAGAAGTAGTTGCACACCAGTGTTCATAATAGCACTGTTCCCAATAGCCAGTAGGTAGAAGCTACTCAAACATCCTTTGATAGATGAACAAATCAGAGGATATACATACAATGGATTATCATTCAGTCTTAAGAAGAGAGGAAATCCTGTAACATGCTACAACACAGGTGAATTTTGAACATATTATGCTAACTAAAATAGATCAGTCACAAAAATTTTCCACTTATATGAGATAGCTTAAGCTGTCAAATTCAAAGACACTGAAAATAGAATGGTGGTTACCTGGGAGTGTGTGTGGACGGGGTTGGTGGAAGGCACTTCTGTTTAATAAGAGTAGTATTTCACATTTGCAGGATGAAAAAGTTCCAGAGATCTGTTTCATCATGTTGTGAATGTACTGAACTCTGCTTAACTGTCGCTCAGTCATGTCCAACTCTTTGCAACCCCATGAATCACAGCACGCCAGGCCTCCCTGTCCATCACCAACTCCCAGAGTTCACACAAACACATGTGCATTGAGTCGGTGATACTATCCAGCCATCTCATCCTCTGTCGTCCCCTTCTCCTCCTGCCCCCAATCCCTCCCAGCATCAGGGTCTTTTCCAATGAGTCAACTCTTTGCATGAGGTGGCCAAAGTATTGGAGTTTCAGCTTCAGCATCAGTCCTTCCAATGAACACCCAGAACTGATCTCCTTTAGGACGGACTGGTTGGATCTCCTTGCAGTCCAAGAGACTCTCAAGAGTCTTCTCCAACACCACAGTTCAAACGCATCAATTCTTCGGTGCTTAGCTTTCTTCACAGTCCAACTCTCACATCCATACATGACCACTGGAAAAACCATAGCCTTGACTAGATGGACCTTTGTTGGCAAAGTAATATCTCTGCTTTTTAATATGCTATCTTAAACATGCCAAATTTCATGTTGTTTGTATTTTTAGCAGAATGAAAAAGTAATTGAAACCCTAGAAATATGGAAATAGAAGGTGAAGAAAATGAAAACAAAATGGTGCTGGTTTTTACTGTTACATGGTTTCTTTCACTACTTAAACAATATTTTGATTTGAGTATTTCCACTCATCTATTGTTAGTATATAATTCATAGATGTGACAACTGGGATTCAGAGCCAGAACCACCCGCCTCCAGGCCTGGTTCTCACTCCTGTGCTGTGCTTCTGGAAAATCACTTCAGAAAATATTTACCAAAATAATCTTAATAGTTACATTATTTTATAATTTTATTATATATTTGTTTTGTCAAAAGATATTCTAGCTGCATCTGTATATCACCATTCATCTTAAATGGATATTTGATTTTCATTCCTTCAACACATTTGCTGGGATTATTTTATATAATCTAGTGGATATTTTATATGTTTTCCAAAGATATAAGGTACTGTAAGAAACAAACATTTAGAAAACAGAGTTTGAATTCCATTTTCTAGCAAAATGGATATTAGAGTAAATAATTAAGGTCATGTTAATAAGCTTGAATTTATAAATACTCAAATCAAAGATGACCTGCCTATGGATATTTGCTGTCCATATCTTACATTAAAATACAACAACACAGAGATCAGACATGAAAATTCCCCAACAAGACAAAACCAGTTAAGCCATGTAAGCCAAACTTAATCTAGCTTAGTTCAGGAATGTAAGTAAAATTTAACTTAGGTTATTTCTTATAAATTCTTCTAATGATCATAAACGAAACTTCAGTTGTCCTCCTAAAATCATGTAAGATAATTGCTTTTAATGAATCTCTTGCTGTGTAGAAACTCCCATTGTAGTAACCACCAATCACTGTAGAAGTTAAGCACCTTCCTGGTCCCCTCTGTATACATTGCCCTGGAACACCTACCTCTGAGCCTCACACCACTTCTGGGTTTGAAGTGTCTGTTCCAAACAGTTTGCTTTTGCTCACAATATTTGCATCAAGTAAAGTTTCCTGATTTTTTTCTTTGATACTTAGATAGTAGTTGCAAACAATATTTGCATTATGGTGGCTCTTTTGCAGCTTTTTTGGAAAACATTTAAAAATAAAATTAAAATATGATCTAAGACATAAAAACAAAACAACTAACCAGGGACTTGCCTGGTGGTCCAGTAGTTAAGACTTCACCTTCCAGGGCAGGAAACGTGGGTTTGATCCCTTGTCTGGGAACTAAGATCTCACATGCATTGTGGCCAAAAACAAACAAAAAAACCCCACAATATAAAGATAAGCAGTACTGTAACAAACGCATTGAAGACTAAAAGTGCTCCTCATCAAAAAAAATTCTTAAAAAACAGCTAACCAGTGCAAATAGAAAAATGATAGTGAAAGTTTGAATGAGGAGCATGCAGTTATTGAAAATATGTACTGTTTTCTCTGTGCCCTGGAACACTGAGGAAAAATTGCTGTTATTTGTTTTACAATGTAGAGAAGGGCACAGAACAACCAATAAAGCTCTTCTAACACTGTATATCCATTGTGAGGTCATTCTGCACTTGTGGAAGAGGGAAATAGCTTTTGAACATTATTCCTGTGTGTTCTTCGTTGTTCGTACTGTAATTTTCTAACTGATACGATAATGATTGTTTTAAAACATGTACTATTTTGTTCTCTTCATTATCTCTGAAAATTGCCCTTCATTCTTAAAAGCCAATTAGATTTTCTTAAGTTGCTTAAACTAAAAAAATAAAAAAGAAGTCATTTCCTAGTCTGCTGTGGGGCAGGAGATGTCAAGGGAGTGAGGAAGGGAAGGATAAGGAGAGTTTGAGGAAAGGTAGAGACTGCATCTATGTAGGTCAGTATAAATATATCCGCCACAATCCTCTATCTGACTTCTGATTTCTACCTTTAGTCCTCAGCCTTTTAGCATCTCCAGGGACCTACCTAAAGGGCAAACTGGATTTTACCTGTCTTCTGCTTGAAAGCCAATCACCATCTTCTTATCAAACTTAAAATCCAAAACTCTTGTCACCCTACTGCTGCTAAGTCGCTTCAGTCATGTCTGACTCTGTGAGACCCCATAGATGGCAGCCCACCAGGCTCCCCGTCCCTGGGATTCTCCAGGCAAGAACACTGGAGTGGGTTGCCATTTCCTTCTCCAATGCGTGAAAGTAAAGTAGCTCAGTCGTGTCCGACTCTTAGTGACCCCATGGACTACAACCCACCAGGCTCCTCCGTCCATGGGATTCTCCAGGCAAGTGTACTGGAGTGGGGTGCCATTGCCTTCTCTATGTCACCCTACTGGGGCCACAATAATTTGGCTCCTGCCTTCCTCCCCAGCATTATTTCAGTTCAGTACCTTCTATGATCAGCCCATGAAAGTCACCTTGTCTTCCTTTTATTTTCTCTGACACAGCAAAGTCTTTTCCACCTGTCTGGAACACTCCTTCCTACAAACTTTATCCTGCTCTGTTCATAGCTGAACCATTCTTTAAGCCTCAATTTAAATGTAGACCTCCTCAAATGTGTCAAATTATTCTATCCAGTGTGGGTCCAAGTATCCCTCTTCATTATCCTCTCTATCATATCACTCTGTTTGTTGAGTAAATTATTTCTAACCCAGTTGCTCATTATTCATTTGTATGTTCATTTATTTTTGTCTCCCTCACTATAAACCCTATGGTTACCTTGATCACTCTTATACCATTATGGCCTGCCGTGACTTAGGATGTATTGTCAGGAACCACATATATAGTTAAATTAATATGTGAGTAAATGCATGTTTGCACATTTTTCAAAGTTTCTCATAACAGTGAGGTAATCTGCTGCCTAATAACTGGCTCAGGTGGAGTCTAAATTTGTAAACTTGACTTCATTAGCACCACCTAATTGAGATATCATGGATTGGAGATATCATGGATTGGAGGTCCTACAAAACAAATGTGTTGGTAGCTTAGCTACAAAATCTCCCTTCTCATAGCTGTAGGAGTAAAAGAAGGGTGGAATAATGCACGAGATGAAGGGTGGAATAACGCAAGAGATGAAGGGTCAGATGCCTCAGAGCTGCAGAAGATACAGTGATACGTCTTGAGTGCTGATGGTTCATTTAACTCATCACCTCCTCCAGTTGAAAAAAAGAGACAGAAGGATTTGAAGTCTTTAGAACTGGCAAAACTCCTTTTTCAAACTGTTGGTCCAAAAGAGCACCATTTCCTTGAAGATTTATGGCTTATAATCTCTATCTTCTGCAGGTTGTGGAAGAATGGGCTGTTCATGCTATCTAGAAAGTTTAAAGTCAATTTGTTATTTTATTCAATATTTGAACAGTTCTTCACAATCCAGGGTCTTCATCCCCACCTCCCGTCTCTCTCTCTTTCTCTCTCATTGCCCCTCTCTGTCTCTTTGTTCTGTCTCCTTACTTTCTTTCTTGCAGAATGCTATCTCCTGAAAAACAAACAAGCAAGCAAAAATGAACCCTTTTTGACTATACAGGCATTGGGTATATCATGCAACCTACACTGAACTATGAAGAATTTTTTTTTTACTTAGTCGAAAAGTTGTACATGTTTTTGTGTTTTCTTGATCTTAAAAGCTTCCCTCAAACCATGATGCTTTAGAGATGCTAGAGGACTCAGTAACAAACCATCCAGAAGATGAAATCAAAGCAAATCAAAACAAAAGGACTGACCAGCTATATAACACTCTAGGATGTTAAAGAGCAGGCAGTTTAAGACCTTCTCCATCTTTTTAGTGGTGTTAATTGGTTCCAGAGAAAGACTGGCTGCAGGTATACATATGGTCAGCTGACAACCCATTACAGGCTTGATTCAGTAAACAGGTCCAAAGTGGTTATGTGTGCAGAGCTTTACACAATCTATTTCTGAAATAAGGGTTTTTTAAAATTTATATATAAAACAAAAGTGTCTGTATTTACTAAATTAGTTTATAGCTGATAGAACATTTAATAAAATGCTTAAAGTCACTTTATTTAAAGTTTGTTATCATAGTTTTCTCTTTCATTAATGTTCTGAACAACTTGCAGTAAACAATGAAGAAAATTAATAGTATTCTTGCAAGGAATTTGATAGAGCATTTAGAAAGGAGAATTAATGAGAATATTTTATTTCTATAATTAGCCAAGACAGGTACATTCTGAAAAGGTATTTCTTTTTCCACCCCCAAATTTTGGCAATTACAAATAAATGAGCAAAGAACATTCCTTTGTTATTATTCTTTTTGTTGATAAAGAGGAGAAGTGATTGAAGCCAAATTCCCCCAGTGACTTAAGAAGATAAGGTCTTTTTTGGGATTTGAAGGTTATGGAAGTGTCCATTTTAATTTCTTTAAATAAATCATACATCTAGAAGTTACAAAGAAAAGTTATCTCATTACCTATTTTATGCAAATCAATGAGGAAAGATACATTGGTTATTTTTTACCAAAAACCTATTTTATGAACTAGAAAATGCCTACAGTGTTCTGGGAACCAGTTGTGTTTATAAGCAAATTAGTATCAAGAACTTTGAGGGATATAGTTTTATGCTAATTGTAGCTAACCAGGTGTTCTGCTGGTTTCACTGATGCTAGACACGAGACTCCTGAATTGGAGATGAAGTACTTACTATTCATACCATGGAAACAGCATGAACATGGCATATTTGTGTAGATTCTCCTAGTTCCCCAAGTTACGTAGGTGTGATGCCAACAGGTCCACATAGATGCCACACGTGAGGCAGGGATACAGCACACTGAGGAGTTAGACACACAACCTCAATCTTTTTATAATGGGCACAAGCAAGCCTGGCTTTTGTTCAGGAAGAAGACATTATCTTTATTACACTGAACAGAAGGAAAATCTGCCCTTTGCTCTGAATGGAGGGAACATAGTATTTTTCAAGGTCGTTCACTATACACACATCTTTGAAAAGACCATCTGGGACAAAAGGGCAGTTCCTGCTTGTAAAATGTGGAGAAACACAAGAAGCTGATGTTTTCTGACCATCAGGAGTCGTAGAGGCAGCTATTTAGGTAAATCACAATTGTATAAAATGTAACTTAATAGATTTTGCTGAGACATTTTACCCTCTTTTAAAGCATATATTCAGTGAACAATAAAGAAGCAACTTCATTCCATAGCAGTGCTAAAAGTAAAAATAGAATTGCTTATTTCTTATGAATTCATGGTAATTTGTGTTTAATTTTATTTGATTCTAGATATTAAAGAGCTTTATTAATCCAGTGAGTAAATAAATAGGTGCTCTAATTAATCTGGTATTTATACTGGTACAATCTCCAAAAACTCTTTATAGCAGTGCTAAAAGTAAAAATAGAATTGCTTATTTCTTATGAATTCATGGTAATTTGTGTTTAATTTTATTTGATTCTAGATATTAAAGAGCTTTATTAATCCAGTGAGTAAATAAATAGGTGCTCTAATTAATCTGGTATTTATACTGGTACAATCCCCAAAAACTCTTGGTAGTCTATCATTAGATCTTCAATGCTAATGTTTTGAGACAGAGACTAATTTATAACCTCCTAGGAGAAGGCAATGGCGCCCCACTCCAGTACTCTTGCCTGGAAAACCCCATGGATGGAGGAGCCTGGTAGGCTGCAGTCATGGGGTCGCTAGGAGTCGGACACGACTTAGCGACTTCACTTTCACTTTTCACTTTCATGCATTGGAGAAGGAAATGGCAACCCACTCCAGTGTTCTTGCCTGGAAAATCCCAGGGACAGGGGAGCCTGGTCTCTGGGGTCGCACAGAGTCGGACACAACTGAAGTGACTTAGCAGCAGCAGCAGCACAATTTTTATAGGCCCTCCCATATAATCTCTTTATTGTAAAATCAACTGATTTGGAATGTCAGTTACACCTATAGACTCCCGTCACAGCAGTACCTAGACTAATACGTGAATAATGGGAAGAATGTTTACTTAAGGAAGTGGCAGGGTTTAGGGACTACCCTAGAATTCTGCCCACCACACCCACCTCACAGATTTCTGAAAGTGTCAGAATTTTAGCACACTTATATGTATTGTACAGTCTGCTAGGAAGTATTTCAAAATAAATCACAGCCATCTTATAACTAGTGTTGAGGTACCTTACAGCCAGGTGACTATTAGCTACTTCTGTGACCCACTTGGGTCACATTAATCTCTGAAATGGCTCAACAGACCTGCTCGGGCCCAGAGTCCAGCTCTCCTGGGTGCACCACACAACCCTCTCAAGTCATTTTTCCATCTCCCATTTCCCATCTGCCACAGATCAATAGATGAGCCCTACTCACTTTGCTGCTGCTGCTGCTAAGTCGCTTCTGTCATGTCTGACTCTGTGCGACCCCATAGACGGCAGCCCACCAGGCTCCCCCGTCCCTGGGATTCTCCAGGCAAGAACACTGGAGTGGGTTGCCATTTCCTTCTCCAGTGCATGAAAGGGAAGTTGCTCAGTCATGTCCAACTCTTCGGGACCCCATGGACTGAAGCTTCCCAGACTCCTCCACCCATGGGATTTTCCAGGCAAGAGTACTGGAGTGGGGTGCCATTCTACTCACTTTAGACCTCTCCATTTCTGGGAGAAATCGTTTCCTCTTCTCTCAAGCTGTTTTTAAGGCTTTCTTCTTCCTGTGTTTCTCTCTGGGAGACTCTGCTTACACCTGATGTAAGAACAGTGACCTTGGAAGAGCTTTTGCAAATACTTCTGAGATAAAGCAATTTATGAAAGGACCTTAAATATTTTAATAGACCAGGGAAAGAATTATAATGTAACAGAACAAAAATACTTCAGGGGAGGGACAAATTAGGAGTAGGGGACTAAAAAACCACTGTATATAAAGTAGATAAGCAACAACGATTTACTGTATAGCACAGGGAATTATATTTAATATCTTGTAATAGCTTATAATTGAATATAATCAGAAAAAATAGCTGAACCACATACTGTGCATCTGTAACTAACACAGTGTTGTAAAACAACTATACTTCAATAAAAAGAGAAAAATTAACATATCAGATTATCAGATCAAAGATAGTTTTATATTGCTGAATGAAGTTGAGGTTGATTCCTCTGGTTTGGGCAACTAAAAGTGGATTGAACCATGGTCTAGGGAGAACTGACAGTCTGGTCTAGGACTTGAGCTCTAAGCATCTGTACATAACAGAGCTCTATATGGATCTTGCCTGAGAACAAAAGGACTACAAAGTAAAAAGTTTTCAAGGAATTTAAAAAGTAAACTTTAAAAGTAACAGTATCTTGGGACTTCCCTGGCAGTCCATTGGAAGACTGCACTTTCGGTGCAGGGGACATGAGTTAGATGCCTGGTTAGGGAACGAAGATCCCACATGCCCTGTGTTATGGCCAAAATAAGAATATTATTATTATTTATTATACTGTATTTATTGTTTTATCTCATCAATAATTTATTGTTTATTTTAATACATTTATTTAGAATGTTTATATTGATATTAAATTAAAATAATCATTATAAATTATAATGATTTATTATTATTTATAATACTGTTATTAAAATAATAATATTTTGAGTATAATAGATAGTTTAGAAGCAGAAGGTTCATATTAATGTCAGTATGGTTCTCACAAGAAATCTTAGGAGGAGCCTCTGGGCTTACCCAGCAGAGCTGACATTACTGCATGTGCTTCTCTGTTGACTCATCACTGCTGTGTGCTCTGATTAAGTTGGAAAATATTTTATTTTTAAAAGCTAATAATTTAATTTCAGGAGGGCTTCTAGAGAAAGACAAATATAGGGTATTCTTGCCTGTCCAACAGGCAAATTCTTACTGACTTTTTAAGTCTGAACTTCTATATTGACTTCTGCTTCTTAAACCTTTTCCATCTTGCCCAGAGCATTTCTGCAGCCTGAGCCTCCACTGTACCTGATCTATCCTCCTCAGCTTAGAAACTACCAAAGTTTTTTATAGTCAGTTGTTAGCTTGTCCCTTGTCCATCCAGATGGTTTTCACCTCTGTATTCATAACCTCTAGTTTGATGTCTTGTACTCAATATACACTGGAAAGGATTGTTCAATTAATAATTAATTTACAAATGAGAAAGGTCCATGATTGCGAGGAGGACATGAGCACATGAGGGATAAGCACCCCTTTGGGGAGAGAAGGAGGAACATCTTTGCTTCTAAAACTAGTAATAAGAAAGTAGTAGAGCAGATGTAAAGGGATTCATTCCTGTTGGACTCTGTGTTTTTATGGCAAAATTGAGGGGGAGATACAACGGCTGGAAGAGTATGTTAAAAATCAGTAGAAAGCTTTAAAAATGTAGTTTAGGTTTAAAATAGTCATGGGATATGGAAGAAAGACATACCTTAGAAACACAGACAACAATTTCTCATTGACGTTGAGAACCTTTCTGCAGCTGGATGACATTAATTTTTAAAATGACAATGCAACAGGACTCATACCACTTGGGGGAGGTAGGAAGGGAGACACTCACCATTCAGTAAACAGGCACTGTCCTGAGTAGGTAGGAGGCCATGGTCTACATACTTACAAATATGCTCAGAAAGGGATAGTTTCTGACATTGTCTATTCACAGTTCATGGACCGCTTAGAAGAAAAGAACGTAAGCAATTAATTCTTGACAGTTTCTCCACTAACAGATGTCTGGCACTCAACCAGACGCCGTAATTTTTGAAAAATATGCAAGGAATAGGAAATCAGTGTAACACAATTCTAATAGTAAAACAGCAGACAGTCTATAGTAATGAGGAAGGTCCAAACTTCTAGAACAAGGGTCTTCCAAAAGAGGGTATGTAAAATTGCTTTTGGTCAAAAAGTGTGACATGAGTTAAAATTTTCTACCAGATACTAGATTTGGGCTGTTGTTTATTCCATCAGCAAATTAATTTGGATTGTGGGAGGGTCCTGAATAGTTATCACATTTACTTTTCATAAAATTGGATAAATATTATTTTGCATGACTTTGGAATAATATTTTATAAATGTGAAATTTTTACCAAAAAATATTTTCCATACCTCTTCATGCTTGAAAAGTATGACTGATAAAAGTTACTAAATATTTCCGTTTTCCTTTTTACCTAAAGGGAAGTAACTGAGGAGATTCATCTTTAGAATTGCAAACAGCTGGATAATCAGCACCAAGTTCTTATCTCTTGCGTAAGTTGCAAGTTGAAAAATGAATGCTTGTTATCTTTTTTGTGCATCCTTAAAGAGGGTCTGAAAGTGATTTATAGTTTCATAAGTAGTTATTTATGAAAATTGATAAAATTCTACTGGGGACTTATGAACATATTAGCAACTTCCAACATAAAACAAAATCTTTCTTCCATTATTATGTTCCAATAATTTTAAGATATGCAACAACCCACATATTTTTTCCTGGAACATACTAATTGAATAAGTCATTCAATGAATTTAAATTATTTTCCATGATCTCTCCTCTAACTCATTTTTTTACTTTTGAACTCATATTATTTACTACTGAGCTACGGTATATGCACCAGAGGGTCTTTTATTCTGGTAAATGCATAATATGTTTTAGCTTACTAAGAAATATATTAAGAGGAAAAAATATTGTTACTCATTACCATGGCCAAGGACTCAATAGAAGGTGAAGTCCAAATCCATGTTTCTTTTTATTGTAGAAAGTGATTTCCTGGCTTCTTAGCTTAACAGGTACAAAATAAGAAGAGTCTCCATTTTATACTCCTGCTTAACACTGTACCTTTGGGGTTATAGATACATTTTTATCCACACAGAAATTTCTCTTCCTTATGTGCAATGTGTAATAACTGCATGAAGGAAATATGAGAAATTATTTCAATTAAATTCTAGTAAAAGAAGTATAGTACCTCCTAACCAGACCCATATAAGTGTCCTTTCAAGTTGGAAACCGTTTCAGTGGAGAATGAGGATCAGAATTTCCCAACTGTCCACACTTAGTCATACCTACACATGAAAAGTATCTCTTTAGTGCTAGTGCTAGGGCCTCAGAGAGATGAAAAGATGGGAAGACCAGAGAATTCTTGTTCTCAAACACACATCATTAGTTGTATCTCCAAAACTCTAAACTTGGGAGCATGTCTTCTGATGCCCCAAAGAGGACTCTATGAAGAGGGCTCACCTTCCAGTTTCACATTATGAGCCAACCCAGAGCAGAAGAAAACAAATATACTCTTAATCAATCCAATGGAACTTACATACACTGTAGCATCTTTTCTCCCAGTTCATTAATGTAAATACCTCTGCATAACCAATGAATTTGGGTATTTCTGCATTCACCATATACCATAGTGAATAGCAAGTTGATAACCTGTCAAGCCAGAAAGCCAGAGTCATAGACAGTGAGTCTTTTATATCAAAAGGAATGACTTTTCTCATGGGAAATTATAGTAGAGGGCGCAGTAGAGATAGGGAGATGATCTGAACAGGGCTATGGTGATAATTACAGTAATGATTGCTGACATTTACCAGTGGTTTTNATAGCTTCCATGTAAGTTCTCCCCACTAGATTAGGCAAGGCAGTTGTTTCTTAATTTTTATATTCTTATTTCATTGTGCAGGGCCTGACATGTAGCATAGATTAAATATTCACTAAATGTTAATTGGCTCCTTAAATATAAGAATCTGGATTGAATGATGGGAAAAAATAAATTTCATATATTTTTAAAGAATTATGAACTGGTATATCCTTTTAAGAAATCAAGAGACTTTACTGTATTCATACTTATATTTTTTACATCTGGAAATCCATCCTAACAGAATCATTCTAAATATGAAAAAGACTTTACAACAAACAATATAGCAAACTCCTTGAAACTAGTTTTTATTTTTTACTGGTCTTTGTATACACAGCATTTAGCACAATGTTTAACATACATTCCTTATTATTAAGTCAATCAGCCAATTTAATAATATTAACAAAGATTTTTATTATTAAACAACCTAAATGCTGTCTCTTATACACATCTAGATGTGTATAAGAGACATATGTATATGTGTATGTATATATATATATATACACACATATATATATATGGGCACTATAGTCAATGGGGTTAAGAGTTGAAAACAACTCAGATTTGTTGAACAGAAACAAATACTAATGGCTGATTAGCCTTGTTCTGCAGCAGAAACCAATATAACATTGTAAAACAATAATCCTCCAATTTAAGAAAGTAAATTTTTAAAAGCTATCTTTACTGACAGTGGTTTTCATTTCTACATTTATCCATATCTGTTCTCTCAACCTCCTGAATGTGCCTTTAGTTTTCTCACTCTGCTTCTTTTCTGGTTAAAGTTTTTATCTTCCCCTCTCACACTGATGTATAAGAGTAAATTTTGTTCTTTGTGATAAATGCTCCCTTTTCATTCCAGTTCTCAGCTCAGAGTTTACTGTTTCTGTTCTCTGATCTGAATTGCCCGTTAATAGTATATTATAGGAACCAAGAATATTTGTGAAGTTAGCTTTTCAGAAAAAGCATTAAAAACAAAGATGAGAAGGGAGATTGGTTTTATTATGTTTTGTAATGGCTAGAAAATGTTGTTTGGATGGCTGCAAATGGCATGATAAACTTTCAATTGTTTTTAATTGTTCTAAATATGCATGAAGCCTTAGAGTTTTGTTATTTTTGAACGGGGTATAAATTACATCATCTACATGAGCAAATAACCATATGCTGAGGGCTTCAGAAGAATCAGGCAGGAGCCACAGAAAGTACTCTCCCCCACCCTCACCCCCAGGCCAAGTAAGGATAAAGGAAATCAAAGATTGAAAGTCTCAGAGAAATTTGATAACTTTTGTATCTTTTTTATATTGCGAACTTGGCAGGTTTGATGAGGCCCACTGGTTTTCCTACATACTTAAGAGTTTGGTCTAGGCAGATGCATGTTGTTCAGAGAAGTAACCTGAAGTTGATTGCTGTCAGAGAATCTGGGTAGTATGCGTATGCTGTTACTTCAGTCATGTTTGACTCTTTGTGACCCTATGGACTGTAGCCTTCCAGGCTTCTCTGTCCAGGGGATTCTCCAGCAAGAATACCTGAGTGGGTTGCCCTGTCTTCCTCCAGGGGATCTTCCCTACCCAGGGATCAAACCCACATCTCTTATGTCTCCTGCATTGGCAGGCAGGTTCTTTACCACTGAGCTATCAGGGAAACCCTAAATCTGAGTAGAGCTAATATAAAGATCGAACTGATAGAACTGTTAATGAGAATTGCAGGTATTTTTGTTAACTGTTAGGGACTGCGTTATATAATATGGGACCTTACATTTTGCTTTATTTGGTGTCTTTTCTTTTTCACAGAATGTATTATATACCCACATGTTCAAATTAGAAATGATAACGTATGTTTGAGTGTGGTGTGTTCCAAACTACACACAATCCCAACTTTCTATACTAATCCTAGTTAGTGCTCAAAATAGTGCCAACCTGACATGACTAGATATATGACTCTTTTCCCCAACCCTATACCATAAATATACACAGTCTTATCTGTTCAATGCTATGGGAATTTCCTATGAGGACTCTACTCTGTAAAGTTTCTCAAAGCATTCCAGTGATGAGAAACTGTCCACGTCCATATTAGAAGCATAAATTTCCATCTAATTCATATTTACCAGATGCTCGCAGGATGCCTGCCTTTGTATGAGAACATATTGCAAATGTATCCTGCTCTGCTGTGTGTCCTATATCTTTAACAAGCTTTATGCTCCGTGTGTTAGATGAGCTGTCTTACAGATAATGCTTCATTAATTAGTAAAAGACAGTTAAGGCACTTTTGAGCTCTTTAGTTCCTTATGACTTTATTCTTATAATAGCATGCCTTAAATTTAGAGTTATTTTTATGATAATCCCTTAAATTTTCTCTAGACCATTTTCTGCTATCCTTTCATGTGCTCTAAGTGATGTTCATTTATTTTTCTGTTGCTCATTTCTCATCCTAAAGTGATTTTTGTTATCATTTAATTTCAAGTATAACACAGTAAACAGAGACCTGTAATGATGTCAAGCACCAAAAACATAACGAGTAGTTTTGTCAGAACAATTAAATCATGTTTTAAAAATATCTATTAGCTGCATTCCTGATGTGCCTTCATCTCATTTATATGTGGAAATATTTTCATTGTCGTTATATAGAAAAAATACTTCTTTTATCTAACTTCATTAGGAATGCCTGTGATGTTTGAGCTGGTATTTAAGATAAAATATTTTCCTGTAAGTATGACTTGAAGAGAGATTTGGAAAATTATTCAGTAATGAAATTTCACTTGACCTACAGAGATTTGTTTTACATATGTCCACGTTTATTCTGAACATTTTAACAATTTTCCTTTCCAGGCATCACTTTCCTAACTGACCTTTCTTGTAAGAGCAACAATAGCTGATCTCTAGCACTCCTCTGCATTTTTTTTTTCCCTCCTTCAGGACATACATTTAGAAAAAATAACTGGAAAGTTGTTAGGAAGGAATGGTATTAATAGAATATATTTCATACCTTACATCTTCATTGCTGAGTCTTCATTATGGCTTTTAGCTTCTAATTTTTTGGAAAGATTGTTATGCAATTGGAAATATTTGGACCAAGTTATATACTGCCATGTAACAAACTATCCATATATTTGGCAAATTAAATCAAGAATTTAGCTTGTTTTCTTCATGATGCACGTTTGGGACAGGGCTCCTGGCTGATTGTGTGTCTTTGTTCCACGCAGCATCACCCAACAAGGCTGCTCAGCAGGAACTGAAGGATCCACTTCTGGGGTAACCCTGAACATGGCTGGCAGTTGGTGTAACTGCTGGCCGAGCTTTCGCTGGCAAAGGCATCATCGCCTTCCCCTGAGGTTTCCCTATCCTCATGGCAGATGGGGTTCAGAAATGAGTGCCCCAAGAGGCCTGAGTAGAAGCCGCAAGTCATCTTCTGACCTGGCTTCACATCCACCGCATTCATTTGACCAAACGCCTGCAGCCAGCCTAGATGCCAGGGAAAGCAACCAGACTGCCTCTCTTGATGAAGGCGTGGCGAGGTGTCTGGCCATATGCCATACTGAGTCTGCTCATCAATTTCTTTGAAGCCAGTTTTTACCCTATCTCACATCCGAAATTAAAGACATTTTTGGCAACGGTAATCTCAGATTCCATGATATTTTCTACTCTCCAGGTTGATCCTTCTGTGTCTACCTGCTCCCCATCCTCTCTAAGAAGAGAGGAGGTCAGCTCCTGGATGAGCTGAAGAGTACTGAGGGTAGTACAGAGAAATGGAGGTTTACTTTAACCAGTTACAATTTGTGTTGCTCTCTGGCAACACTCCTACAGTCAGTAAGTGGAAGGAAGGATGGTACCCCAACAAGTCCATACCAAGAAATTCTCAAGAGGGAAACTTGAGAAGATTGAGAAGACTGTCCAGGGAGTGTCAGCAGCCACCAACCTCAAGAGTGCTGGAAACCCTCACACTCGTCTGAAATGGAGATAGATTCAAGCAATGAGAGCATTCATCACACAGCAAAGGTAAACACCTCGGAACACCAAGCTTCCCCCAAGTCCTTACTGACAGGTAGCCTTTCTTACGGGGTGGGAGTGTGGTCAGGTTGTATCAGAGACTGCTGACATATTTGAGGGCACAGTGCCTTGGCAATTTGTCATGGGCTGGTGTTCCTGAAAGAACTGTCCTTTCAATCAGTTGACTTGTGCACCTCCCACCTTTAACAAGGAGACCTTTCAAATCATGTCCACCAGGGAACTTTCCCTGTTAAATTCAGCATTCAGATTTTTGTTGCACTCAAAAAGCAATTCTACGCTTGTTTATATAGCTACTACTGAAAACTGCCTTAGAGCATTGTTGAAAGTCTCTATCCTCTGAGAGACTCTGAGACTGTTGTGCTAATTCTCCCCACAAGCTTATTGCCCCGTCTTCCTTCACTCAGCCCTTTGAAGATGTGAAGGTCTCAAAATTCTGGCTTCAGGCTTCTTTCTTGTCTCACATTCCATGCTTTCACTGAACATTCCTGTTTTTCCCAATAACGTCAAATATCACCCCTACATTGATGGCATGAAAATTTGTATGTCAGGCTCCATCCTTCTCTCATATCTTCCAGGATCATAATTTTTATCTGAACTTCCCTTATATAATGTCTGCTAGATCTTACCATCCAGAGATCACATGTGAACTTACTTCCTATCCCCCTTCATGAAAAATGATTTTTGTTGTTGTACTCTTGTACTGTTCCTAAGATTCCCTTAGATTCCCTGGTGGCTCAGAGGGTAAAGTGTCTGCCTGCAATGTTGGGAGACCCAGGTTCAATCCCTGGGTAGGGAAGATCCCCTGGAGAAGGAAATGGCAACCTACTCCAGTACTCATGCTTGGAAAATTCCATGGATGGAGAAGCCTGGTGGGCTACAGTCCATGGGGTCACAAAGAGGGCTTCCCTGGTGGCTCAGATGGTAAAGTGTCTTTCTGCAATGCAGGAGACCCGGGTTTGATCCCTGGGTTGGGAAGATCCCCTGGAGAAGGAAATGGCAGCCCACTCCAGTACTCTTGCCTGGAAAATCCCATGGTCGGTGGAGCCTGGTAGGCTATTGTCCATGAGGTCGCAAAAAGTCGGACACGACTGAGTGACTTCGCTTCACTTCACTTCACTGTTCCTAATAAGACTGTTGCATACCTGTATCCCTTTGGGGTTTCAAATGAGAGAGACAGAATCCCCGGCTCCTCTTTCTCAATGCACTTGCAGTCACTTGTTACGTGAGTCTTGAAATTTACCTCAGAAATTATCTCAGGCTCAGTAGTCCTGATTCTCTTAGAATTTCTATGTGGCTCTGATCCTCATCGCTCACACTTGGTGCCTTATACTAATCCATGGCTTCTTCTACTCTCTCCTGATGATCCTCAACACTGAAGGTAGTATTAACTTACTAAGTACACATCTGATTACATCAACCCTCTTTCCTAAACTCCTTTTTTAAGTTCAGTTACCTTAGCATATTTATAAGTTCAGCTGGGATCTGGCCCCAGGACACCTTTTAGTTTTGTTATCATCTTGCTCTTTCTTCCTCCTGGACTCTGGCCTAAAACAGACAATTCACAGTTGCCTTAAAGATGCCATAAACTTTCACAATTTGGACCTCATGCACTTTATCTACTCTTTCATGAAATTCCTATCCCCATGCCAACTCAGAAAAACCCCCTCTCAATCCCCAAAGACCAAACTCAAAATATCATAAGCTTTATGAACCATAACTTGTCAGATAGAATTAATCATCTCTTCCTCTTGTTCCCATGGTTCTAAATAGCTCAGCAATGGCACTAAGTAATAGCTTCCATGTAAGTTCTCCCCACTAGATTAGGCAAGGCAGTTGTTTCTTAATTTTTATATTCTTATTTCATTGTGCAGGGCCTGACATGTAGCATAGATTAAATATTCACTAAATGTTAATTGGCTCCTTAAATATAAGAATCTGGATTGAATGATGGGAAAAAATAAATTTCATATATTTTTAAAGAATTATGAACTGGTATATCCTTTTAAGAAATCAAGAGACTTTACTGTATTCATACTTATATTTTTTACATCTGGAAATCCATCCTAACAGAATCATTCTAAATATGAAAAAGACTTTACAACAAACAATATAGCAAACTCCTTGAAACTAGTTTTTATTTTTTACTGGTCTTTGTATACACAGCATTTAGCACAATGTTTAACATACATTCCTTATTATTAAGTCAATCAGCCAATTTAATAATATTAACAAAGATTTTTATTATTAAACAACCTAAATGTACACATCTTGCCTTCAAGATGGGCTAGTTTTCATATATGTGTGTGTGTATGTGTGTGTGTGTGTATACACACGTATACATATGCTTTATATTGGGTTAGCCAAAAAGTTATACAGTCATTAAGAAGGAACTGTTCACTCTATCTGGTGGTCTTTAAAGAATGCTGGATTCCCCATGAATCACTCTCTAGCTCATGAAACGATGAAAATCCAAACCTTGTTTTTACCCAGCCTAACTTCACAACTTATCTTCTCACCATATTATCCTCATTTTCTCATTATCCTTTCCCTTGGATCTTTATGTGGCTCTCCTCATCTAGTCAAATCAGATTTCTTTTGATGACCGTTTTTCTAATTGGTCTAATCTATTCAAATAAAATAAACATTCTATGATTGGTACCAACACCATAACCCATAATGTTAATGTGCATTGGATAATGCACATTATGAGATAATGTGCATTGGATGCATTCTGTATGCCAGATATTAATATTATGTAGATAATTAAAAATTATCTGGATTTGTTATGAAAATTTTTACAAAGGATGTTTAATCAGCATTGAGGTGAGTGAATTAAGGTGTAGGATTAGAGTTATGCCTTTCTTAGAAAATATTCATCTGTCTTCCATTGTTCTCCATAATTAGGGGCTTGTAACTCTTCTTTATCTCCTAAAATTATGCCAGCCTCTAATAACTTGCAGTCCTTTTATCTGAAGTTTTGCCTTAATTATTTGCTTCCTTGATAGATAGGGTTTATGTCATTTTAATATTTCCAGGTCTAATGATGTGGAAATGAGTGAGAACTGACTGTATGTGCCAGAGAGTTCCTGCAGTAAATATCTGTGAACTCCATAGAGTTCACAAAGACTGGTTATCTGTGTCCAATATGCCGAGAACTCAGCAAAAGATTTTATCCCTGAATGAGAGCAACTTGCACATACCTTTCCAAATTTAGACCAACAGTTGCATTGTTATTGTTTCTTTAATTTATTTACTTTCTGACGCCATATTTACTGCTTGTGTTGAATTTGTTACACCATTAATGGGAAAAACAGATTGTGAGATGTTGCAGTGGCTATTAGGACTTTTAAAAAATACATCTTTCATTTAAATGTTCTGTTTAATTTACTTTATTTTTTATGTTTTCCTTTATTTTAAATTATATTTTCACTTCATTTATGTCTGCTACTCATTTCCTCATATGCCACATGTCTAAGGACCCAGACATGAGCTGAGAAACAGGCATGCTTAGTATTCTTCTCTCATCCCACTGCAACAGTTTGATCATTGTGTGCTTGTGTTCTAAACTGCTTCAGTTACGTCTAACTCTTTGTGACCCTATGGACTGTAGCCTGCCAGGCTACTCTGTCAATGGGATTTCCCAGGCAAGAGTACTGGAGTGGATTGCCAGTGCCTTCTCCCTGCATATCTGAGGTTATTGATATTTCTTCTGGCAATTTTGATTCCAGCTTGTGCTTCATCAGCCAGCGTTTCTCATGATGTACTCTGCATAGAAGTTAAATAAGCAGGGTGACAATATACAGCCTTGACATATTCCTTTTCCTGTTTGGATCGAGTCTGTTGTTCCATGTCTAGTTTTAACTGTTGCTTCCTAACCTGCATACAGATTTCGCAAGAGGCAGGTCAGGTGGTCTGGTATTCCTGTCATTTTCAGAATTTTCCACAGTTTGTTGTGATCCACACAGTCAAAAGCTTTAGCATAGTCATTAAAGCAGAAGTAGATGATTTTTTGGAACTCTCTTGGTTTTTTGATGATCCAGTGGATGTTGGCAATTTGATCTTTGGTTCCTCTGCCTTTTCTAAAACCAGCTTGAACATCTGGAAGTTCATAGTTCATGTACTGCTGAAGCCTGGCTTGGAGAATTTTGAGCATGACTTTACTAGCGTCTGAGATGAGTGCAATTGTGTGGTAGTTTGAGCATTATTTGGCATTGCCTTTATTTTGGATTGGAGTGAAAAGTGACCTTTTCCAGTCCTGTGGCCTCTCCTGAGTTTTCCAAATTTGTTGGTGTATTGAGTGCAGCACTTTCACAGCATCATCATTCAGGATTTGAAATAGCTCAACTGGAATCCCATAACCTTCACTAGTTTTGTTTGTAGTGATCATTCCTAAGGCCCACTAAACTTCGCATTCCAGGATGTCTGGCTCTAGATGAGTGATCACACCATCATGATCATCTGGGTTGTGAAGATCATTTTGTACACGTCTGTGTATTCTTGCCACCTCTTCTTAATATCTTCTGCTTCTGTTAGGTCCATACAATTTCTGTCCTTTATTGAGCCCATCTTTCTGTGATATGTTCCCTTGGTATCTCTAATTTTCTTGAAGAAATCTCTAATCTTTCCCATTATATTATTTTTCTCCATTTCTTTGCACTGGTCATTGAGGAAGGCTTTTTTATCTCTTCTTGCTATTCTTTGGAACACTACATTCAAATGGGTATATCTTTCCTTTTCTCCTTTGCTTTTTGCTTCTCTTCTTTTCACAGCTATTTGTAAGGCCTCCTTAGACAACCATTTTGGCTTTTTGCATTTGTTTTTCTTTGGGATGGTCTTGATCCCTGTCTCCTGTACAATGTCACAAACTTCTGTCCGTAGTTCTTCAGGCACTCTGTCTATCAGATCTAGTCTCTTGGATGTATTTGTCATTTCCACTGTATAATCGTAATGGATTTGATTTAGGTCATACCTGTATGGTCTAGGGATTGTCTCTACTTTCTTCAATTTAAGTCTGAATTTCAGAATAAGGAGTTTATAATGTGAGCCACAGCTTCCAGTCTTGTTTTTGCTGACTGTATAGAGCTTCTGCATCTTTGGCTGCAAAGAATATAATCAATCTGATTTTGGTGTTGACCATCTGGTGATGTCCATGTGTAGAGTATTCTCTTGTGTTGTTGGAAGAGAGTGTTTGCTATGATCAGTGTGTTCCCTTGGCAAAACTCCATGAGCCTTTGTCCTGCCTCATTTTGTACTCCAAGGCCAAATTTTCAGGACTTGGAGTTATTCCAGGTGTTTCTTGACTTCCTACTTTTGTATTCCAGTCCTCTATCATTAAAAGGATATCTTTTTTGGGGTGTTAGTTCTAAAATCTAGTTGATCATTATCAATCCTTTTTTTCAGATTAAGAACAAGCATTTTTACAAATTTGCACTCCCTTGCAAATTTGTTCTTCTACTGGCTTCCTATCTGTCTATAATATCTTTTCCCTCATGTTACTATTATTTTGTTATTTTCCTATGAAATTTTTTTGTATATGATGTAGATTAAGTATATATAAATATTCTATGTATTAAGTGTATGATGTCATACTTAAAAATTAGCATGCAGGATACCATGTCTACTTGTTTTTTGACTCTCATATGCCTGCTTCACTTTCTCTAACTTAACAGAACTTTTTCAAACCTGAAGGTGAACAGTCAGGATTTAGTTGATGACTCCTCTACATTTTCTCACAGATCTGTTATCTTGGATGCAAGCTCTATATGTTCCTTTCAGGGGTAGGATTTTGAAACACTCATTTTTTTTTTTTTTGTATTATCTTCCATGATAAAATCTCTATAAGTTGCTAAGTTAGAAATATGGGTTTAGAATGGAGTGAGCCATGTAACAAACCCATGTGACAATGTCCTCACACATGAAGAAGTGGCTGGAAAGGTGTGGGGTTCTAGACCCTATTGTGTGGTAGATAAACAGCATTGATAAATTGTGGTCCATGAGATAACAAGGCTAAGAGCACATGCTTTAGCTGTAACATTAAAATAATTTATAGTAAAAATCAGAATTTTAGAGTGCTAGCTGTTTCTTTTGACACAGACTGGTTCCAAATAGGAAAAGGAGTGTGTCAAGGCTGTACATTGTCACCCTGCTTATTTAACTTATATGCAGAGTACATCATGAGAAATGCTGGGCTGGAAAAAACACAAGCTGGAATCAAGATTGCTGGGAGAAATATCAATGACCTGAGATATGCAGATGACACCACCCTTATGGAAGAAAGTGAAGAGGAACTAA
>SJYT01051281.1:0-35168 GCA_006410635.1 Cephalophus harveyi | reverse complement strand
GAGATGGTGATGAACAGGGAGGCCTGGCGTGCTGCGATTCATGGGGTCGCAAAGAGTCGGAAATGACTGAGCGACTGAACTGAACTGAACTCACTCTGTATAATAGGCTCTAGGTTCATCCACCACATTACAATTGACTCAAATGTGTTCCTTTTTATGACTTTAATATTTCATTGTGTATATGTAACAAACTTCTTTATCCATTCATCTGTCAATGGACATCTAGGTTGCTTCCATGTTCTAACTATTGTAAATAATGCTGCAATGAACAATGGGATACATGTATCTTTTACAATTCTGGTTTCCTCAGAGTATATGCCTATGAGAGGGGTTGCTGGGTTATATGGTGGTTTTATTTCTAGCGTTTTAAGGAATCTCCATACCATCTTCCATAGTGGCTATATCAATTTACACTCCCACCAAAAGTGCAAGAGTGTTCCTTTTTCCATACCCTCTCCAGCATTTATTGTTTGTAGACTTTTTTATGATGGCTATTCTGACTGGTGTGAGGTGATATCTCATTATAGTTTTGATTTGCATTGCTATAGTAAAGAATGATGTTGAGCATCTTTTCATGTGTTTCTTAGCCATCTGTATGTTTTCTTTGGAGAAATGTCTGTTTAGGTCTTTTCCCCACTTTTTGATTGGGTTGTTTGTTTTCTTGATATTGAGTTGTATCAACTGCTTGTATACTTTGGAAATTAATTCTATGTCAGTTGTTTCATTTGCTATTATTTTCTTCCATTATGAGGGTTGTCTTTTCACCTTGTTTCTAGTTTCTTTTGCTGTGCAAAAGCTTTTAAGTTTAATCAGCCCCACTTGTTTACTTTTGTTTTTATTTCCATTACTCTAGGAGGTGGGTCATAGAGGATCTTGTTTTGATTTATGTCAGTGAGTGTGCTACTTATGTTTTCTCTAAGAATTTTATAGTTTCTGGACTTCCATTTAGGTCTTTAACCCGTTTTGAGTTTATCATTGTGTATGCTGTTAGGAAGTGTTGTAATTCATTCTTTTGCATGTAGCTGTCCAGTTTTCCCAGCACCATTTATTGAAGAGGCTGTCTTTGACCCATTTTATATTCTTACCTCCTTTGTCAAAAATAAGGTACCCATAGGTGCATGGTTTATTTCTGGACTTTCTATCTTGTTCCACTGGTCTATATTTCTGTTTTTGTGCCAATACCACACAGTCTTGATGACTGTAGCTTTGTAATATAATCTGAAGTCATGCAGGTTGATTCTTCCAGCTCCATTCCTCTTTCTCAAGACTACTTTGGCTATTCAGGGTCTTTTGTGTTTCCATATGAATTGTGAAGTTTTTTGTTCTAATTAATTCTGTGAAAAATGCCATTGGTTATTTGATAGGGATCACACTGAATCTGTAGATTGCCTTTGGTGGTATAGTCATTTTCACAATATTGATTCTTCCTACCCAGGAACATGGAATATCTCTCCATCTGTTTATGTTGTCTTTGATTTCTTTCATTAGTGAATAGTGAAGTCGCTCAGTCGTGTCCGACTCTTTGTGACCCCATGGACTGTAGCCTACCAGGCTTCTCCGTCTATGGGATTCTCCAGGCAAGAATACTGGAGTGGGTTACCATTTCCTTCTCCAGGGGATCTTCCTGACCCAGGGATCAAACCCAGGTATCCCACATTGGAGCCAGACACTTTAACTTCTGAGCCACCAGGGAAGCCCCTCTAAAATTTTGTTGAGGATTTCTTTCATTAGTGTCATAATTTTCTGTGTATAGTTCTTTTGTATCTTTAGGTAAGTTTATTCCTAGATATTTTATTCTTTTTGTTGCAGTGGTGAATGAGATTGATTCCTTAGTTTCTCTGATTTTTAGCTGTTAATATATAGAAATGCAAGTGATTTCTATGTACTGATTTTGTATCCTGCAACTTTGCTAAATTCACTGATTAGCTCTAGTAGTTTTCTGATACTGTCTTTAGGGTTTTCTATGTAGAGTATCATGTCATCTGTAAGTAGTGAGAGCTTTACTTCTTTTTTTCCAACCTGGATTCCTTTATTGCTTTTTCTTCTCTGATTGCTATAGGTAGGACTTCCAAAACTTTGTTGAATAATAGTGGTGAAAGTGAACACCATTGTCTTGTTCCTGATCTTGGAGGGAATGTTTTCAGTTTTTCACCATTGAGAATAATTTTTGCTGTAGGCTTATCATATGTGGCCTTTACTGTGTTGAGGTAGGTTCCATCTATGCCCATTTTTTGAAGAGTTTTAATCATGAATGGGTGCTGAATTTTGTCAAAGGCTTTGTCTATATCTATTATCATATGGCTTTTATCTTTCAATTTGTTAATATGGTATATCACATTGATTTACATATATTGAAGAATCCTTGCATCCCTGGAATAAACCCAACTTGATCATGGTGTGTGAACTTTTTGATGTGCTGCTGAATTCTGTTTGCTAAAATTTTGTTGAGGATTTTCGCATCTATGTTTATCATTGATAATGGCCTGTAGTTTTCTTTTTTGTGTGTTGTCTTTGTCTGGTTTTGGTATTAGGGTATGGTGGCCTCATGGAATGAGTTTGGAAGTGTTCCTTCCTCTTCAATTTTTTGAAAGAGTTTTAGAAGGATAGGGTTAGCTGTTCACTAAATGTTTGGTAGAATTCTCATGTGAAGCCATCTGGTTCTGGGTTTTTGTTTTTTGGGAAATTTTTTTTATCACAGCTTCAATTTCAGTGCTTGTCATTGAGTTGTTCATAATTTCAATTTTTTTTCTGGTTCAGTCTTGAAAGATTGAACTTTTCTAAGAATCTGTCCATTTCTTCCAGGTTATTCATTTTATTGCCATATAGTTGTTCATAATAGTCTCTTATAATCCTTTGTATCTGTCTCTTATACACATCTAGATGTGTATAAGAGACAGGTACATAGCTCTGCTAAAAAAAAAAAAAAAGTGTACTGTTTTCAAAAAATCATCTGTAGTGCTTGGAGAGCATTGCCATTTGAAATTTGGTAGAGTGCAAAAACCAAATGTTCCTTTGGTATTTCTAAGTTTCTTGAAGAGATCTCTAGTCTTTCCCATTCTGTGTTTTCCTCTATTTCTTTGCATTGATTGCTGAGGAAGGCTTTCTTATCTCTCCTTGCTATTCTTTGGAACTCTGCATACATATGCTTATATCTTTTTTTTTCTCCTTTGCTTTTCACTTCTCTTTTTTTCACAGCTATTTGTAAGGCCTCCTCAGACAGCCATTTTGCTTTCTTGCATTTCTTTTCCATGGGGATGGTTTTGATCCCTCTCTCCTGTACAACCTCTGTCCATAGTTCATCAGGCACTCTGTCTATCAGATCTAGTCCCTTAAATGTATTTCTCACTTCCACTGTATAATCAATAAATGGGCCAAAGAACTAAATAGACATTTCTCCAAAGAAGACATACAGATGGCTAACAAACACATGAAAAGATGCTCAACATCACTCATTATCAGAGAAATGCAAATCAAAACCACATACACCTATTCATGGTTTTATTTATTTATTTTGGATGTGGACCATTTTTTAAAAGTCATTATTGCATGTGTTAAAATATTGCTTCTGTTTCACGTTTTCGTCCTTTTTTCTTGTTTTATGGCTACCAGGCATGTGGGATCTTAGCTCCCCTACCAGGGATCAAACTCAAAACCCCTGCATTGGAAGGTGAAGTCTTAACCACTAGACCACCAGGGAAGTCCCCCTATTAATGGTTTTAAAATGAAAGAACAAAAAAAAGAAAAAAAATCAAAACCACAACGAGGTACCATTTCATGCCAGTAAGAATGGCTGCAGTCCAAAAGTCTACAAGCAGTAAATGCTGGAGAGCATGTGCAGAAAAGGGAACCCTCTTACACTGTTGGTGAGAATGCAAACTAGTACAGCCACTATGGAGAACAGTGTGAAGATTCCTTTAAAAACTGGAAATAGAACTGCCTTATGACCCAGCAATCCCACTGCTGGGCATACACACCGAGGAAACCAGAATTGAAATATATATATATATATATATGTTCCTATTGCCATTTTCTTAATTGTTTGGGGTTGGTTTTATAGATCTTTTTCTCCTCTTGTATTTCTTGACCATGTAAGTCCCTTTAATGTTTATTGTAAAGCTGGCTTGGTCGCCCTGGATTCTCTTAACTCTTTGCTTGTCTGAAAAGCTTTTTATTTCTCCATCAGTTTTGAATGAGATCCTCGCCAGGTACAGAGTGGTTGTAGAGTTTTCCCTTTCAGTACTTAAAATATATCCTGCCATTCACTCTGGCCTGGAGAGTTTCTGCTGAAAGATCAGTTGTTAAACATTTGGGGTTTCCCTTGTATGTTACTTGTTGCTTTTCCCTTGCTGTTTTTATTATTCTTTCTTTGTGTTTATTTTTGTTAGCTTGATTAGTATGTGTCTTGGTGTGTTTCTCCGTGGGTTTATCCTGTATGGGACTCTTTGTGCCTCTTGGACTTGATTGACTATTTCCTTTTCCATGTTTGGGAAATTTTCAACTATAATCTCTTTAAAAAGATTTCTCATACCCTTTCTTTTTCTCTTCTTCTGGGGCCCCTGTAATTCAAATTTCGTGTGTTTGATATTGTCCCAGAGGTCTCTGAGACTATCCTCAGTTCTTTTCATTTGTTTTACTTTATTCTTCTCTTCAGAAGTTATTTCCAACATTTTATCTTCCAGCTCACTGATTCATTTTTCTGCTTCAGCTATTCTGCTATTGATTCCTTCTAGAGTGTTTTGAATTTCAGTAATTGTGTTGTTTGCCTCTGTATGTTTATCCTTTAATTTGTCTAGGTCTTTGTTAATTGATTCTTGCATTTCTCCATTCTGTTTTCAAGATTTTTGATCATCTGTACTATCATTATTCTGAATTCTTTTTCAGTAGTTTGCCTATTTCCTCTTCATTTATTTGGACTTCTGTGTTTCTAGTTTGTTCCTTCATTTGTGTGATATTTCTCTGCCTTTTCATCATTTTTTTTTAACTTATTGTGTTTGTTTTAACTTATTCTTTTCCTAGACTTCAAAGTTGAATCTTTTCTTCCTTTTGGTTTCTGCCCTCCTAAGGTTGGTCCAATGGTTTGTGTAAGCTTCATATAGGGTGAAATTTGTGCTGAGTTTTTTGTTTGCTTTTTCTGTGATGGGCAAGGTTGAGTGAGGTGGTAATCCTGTCTGCTGATGATTGGGTTTGTATTTTTGTTCTGTTTGTTGTTTAGATGAGGCTTCCTGCACAAGGTGGTACTGGTGGTTGGGTAATGCTATGTCTTGTATTCAAGTGGTTTCCTTTGTGTGAGTTCTCACTATTTGATACTCCCCAGGCTTAATTCTCTGGTAATCTAGGTTCTTGGAGTCAATCCTCCCACTCCAAAGGCTCAGAGCTTGATCTCTGGTCAGGAACAAAGATTCTACAAGTGGTTTGTTATGACATTAAATGAAATTAAAACAAATACCAAAAATGAGAAACCAAAGATGAACCCCCAGCAAATGGCAGTTACAAAACCAGGCAAATTGTAATTAAAATAGTGGAATATACACATATGCATATATACCCATAAGCAAAATCAAAACAGTCAAACAAAAATAAAGTACAATAGATTGATCCAGTGAACAAAGGAAACCAAAAATTATATGTACCAGTTAAGAACAAAACTAGGTAAAGCACAAATTGGAAAACAAAACTAAAACAAGGTGCCAAGTGGGGAATAAAGCAATGAAAACTAAAATAAAAAATACATTGAGAGGAAAGGAAAGAAAGAATAGATATGCAAAGTTATATAGATGTAGATAAAGAAGATTTATATACATTAAAGATGAACTGCAAGGGGAAAAGAACAGTAGGAAAAGCAAGCAAAGGAATAAATGTAGAAATAATAATAGGTTTAAAAAATTAAAAATTAAAATTAAAAAAGAGAAAAAAAGGAAGAAGAAAGAAAGGAAGGAAGACTCCACAGAACTGCAAAAGTCCAATGAAGAGGCAGAGTTTTATAACAACAATAAAAAGTGTGACTGGAAGAAAAAAACTCAAGAGCTTAATTAGATTTCATAGCGCCAATAAAATCGACAACTACTCTGGGTAAACTCCGAGAGATGGTAATGAACAGGGAGTCCTGGTGTGCTGCGATTCATGGGGTCGCAAAGAGTCGGACACACTGAGCGACTGAACTGAACTGACAACACAGGGGGTAAAAAAAGGAAAAGGGAAAAAGAAAAAGAAAAAAATCCAGTAGAATCTACAGAGCAAGGCAGAACATAAGAATAATAAATGTTTTTCTTGAGTCACTGCTGTCAGAGTCCTTTCCCTCACTGGGAGTCACAGTCTACCTCACCTCCCTAGGATGCCCTCCAATACTATGCTGGTCTCTGGATCTGCTGTGGGGAAAGCTCAGATTCTAATCTGGTTCTACTCCTGTGTATTCTTGCCTCCAATATCCACAGCTATCAGAATCAGTGCATTTTCTTTTGTGGGAGATCTCACTGTCTTTTTATATATTCCAGAGACATGGAGTCTGCCTAGTTTATCATGCGGGTTTAATCTGAAGCTTGTACAGCTGGTGGGAAGGTTTGGGGTCTTCTTCCTTAGCCACACTGCCCCTGGGTTTCAATTGTGGTTTTATTTCCACTTCTGCATGTGGGTTGTCCTTTGGGTTTTTCTCTTGAGGCTGCCCTGGAGGACTTGCTTTTGTCCCAGTGAGGACCTGGTCAACAGCAGCCCTCACCCTGGTGTTGCTCCACAATCCCTAAACTCCAGCTCTCAGCTGCTGCACCTTCTAGGGGACCTGTGTCCCTGTCCAGCATATGTATGGCTGCAGCCAGGACTGTCTGATTCTCATTTCATTTAGGCTGCCACAGATCAGCTGTTTCACTCTCATCCTTAAATGTTTCTCCTCTGACTCAGACTGTTGCCCTGATGTGGGGATTGGACCCCTGCTTCAGTTCCCCTACCCACTGAGGGCAGGTCCAGTCCTAGTAACACTCCTGTTTCTCCCCCTAGTTCTTTCATCCTACCAAGTTTTGCGTGCTTCTATATATTCTTTTCTACTGGTCAGGTACTCCTGTCTGCTTGCACAGGTGTTCTGCATGCACTTCTGTGTCTGAAGGTGTATTTCTGATGTATGCATGGAGAGAGATGGACTCCACAGCCACCTACTCCTCCGCCATCTTATTTTCCTTCCCCAGTCATTGCTTTCTTCATCCCCCTAAGCAGTCTCCCCAAAACCTGACATAGTTCCACTGGACTGCTAAGGTGGTACATTGCCTGGAAAGGACACTGTCCCCTGATGTGGCCATGTAGGACCATGGACAAGGAAGACTGTCCCAGAAAGCAGCTTCTTGAGTAGCCACTGTCTGATCGAAAGACTTACTCCATTTCAAGGAAAGGGGAATCCTTGCTTTTTCTGGACAGCAGTGTATGTTTTAGGCCATGGGATATTGGATATGTTATTTCCCATTTTCTCCTTTTTCAAAGGAGAATTTTCTTTGGGATTTCCTATTCTTTCACCATGATTATATTTGAAAAAACAGGGATGGAAAAAATCTCTCTTACCCATAGATTACTGGACCTTAGAAAGTTTCAGACAGCACAAGGAAGAGGATGGCATGTCACCAAGAGATCTTGCAAATGGATCTTTATGCAGCAAGCAAATATGTGTTATCCTATGGGAAGAGTTAAATATTTCCCTGTAGGTTGTAGGGGTTTTTGAAAAGTGTCTATAAGATTGTGTGCTTCTCTGTGTGGGCAGGGGGGAGTGAGTGAGAGAGAGAGAGTTGGGGAAAAAAGAAGTAGGCATTGTGTTGGTTATTGTTGGAATATCTTTTCCATCCAAGTCTCCATGGTCTTAGGGATAGAATGAGGCACAGGATTCAGCCACCTCCTGTCTCTAGGCTGATTACAACCCGCTTGCCACAGAGATAAATTCAGAAAATCTACATCTAAGCCAATCAGTGCATATTACTCTAGGCAAGGTGATTACTTCAGAAATAAACTTGAATTGATTCAGAACAATGGTATATGAGGGTCTTCTGGACTAGAATGTTCCTCATTCTCCTGGTCAAACCTGCAGACACCATAGTTCTGTCTCCTTTTGGATGATGCGCTAAGCAAATAAGACATTTGGTACTTCTGCAGCATTCTTGCCACCATGAGGGGAAACCACTTTAGGAAGAAACTGACACTGTGAAAGATGAAACACTGAGAAGGAAGGAGAAAGTATCTTTGATTATATCATTAAACCACTGTAGTGCCAAAAATTCAAAAGTGTCATAATTGCATATATTATTGCTAAATGCATATCTTTATTTAGCTTTTTGCCTATTTCTTCTTTTTCACCTAACTAAAGTGTACATTCTTTGAGAACAGAACCCATGTCTTACATTTCTATTTCTAGCATACCGCCTAACACATAAAAATGCCTTATGAATGTTTGTTAACTGGATCATTAAGGGATTTGTTATAACTAGATGAGTTTGACCACTGATATAGCTTGCTCCAAAAATGGTTTAGATATTTATGCATCCCTATAAAAACAATAAAATTGAAAACAATCCTTTATTTAAGTTAAAGAATGATTTATACTTGACTCTAAAATGGGTATTTTTCAACCCACATGGTTTTCTAGCCAGTTCTTTAGGGTGATCCATTTCTCTCTAGAGACCATCTTCAAAGAACTCCCTCAAGGTCTGACTGAGTACACTGCTGATCTCCATGATGACTAGTATTCATTTATTGACAGTGATTGTACTATATAATCTGGGCAATAAAATCAGTCATTGAAGATACAGGTCGTTTTTAATTTGATATGTTTCTTCACGTATCTGCGGATTCATACATTTTTTCTTCTACAACTACAGAACATAAAAAAGCATTGTGTGGTCAAATTAACCATTGTAAAAAAAAAAAAAAACCTCCAAGTATTTAGGAAATTTTCTCTATGTGTAAATATTGATCTCAACTTGTTTTCCTCCCTCCAGTGAAGCAAGAGCATATAGGGTCATGGCCCAGTTACAGACCATTTGATTTGCTGAGCTGTCTCACAACTGCTCACCAGAAATCCCTGAAGTAAAATTTATCATTATTTTCATCAAGTTGTTTAGAAAGTAAATGTTAAGTGAAATAGTTTCATCATATCTTGCAGCTTGTGCATTTTTTCTTTCCCTAAAATAAAATACTATAGCAGAGATCCAGTCAAATGATATTAAACTTTAAAATAAGTTATTTATTGAGATAACCAAATCTCTTATAAATAAACTCACATTGGATTGAAGTCTGATTATTGTTACTTTTTTTTAATGGAGTTTAAAGATTCTCAACTTTCCTTAAATTTGTTCAAGTTTATTTTGTTTTTCCTATTTTTAGTCTACAATTTCATGGGGAGTTACCATCTGTTATGATTCAATGCTGGATCATTATAGAGATTTTTCATATCACCTGTTTTCTGCTGTTTTTCATGAATCCCTTGTTAATTTTTGAAACAGTTGACTCCTCAGTCTAGAAGCTCTTGTCTTATCATCTGTGTATATGAAGGGCACCGAAAGGACGAGCATGAAAGAACTGCAGTTTTTAGTTTTCCTGTTTCTTTTGTTTGTTTTAGTTTCCAAATATTACTCTTTTCTATAAAAGTTCATAAATGACCACAGTTTACTAACATCATAACAAAAATGGTTTTATTTTTTATTTTTTTTTTGCAAGTAGGAAAATGGTTTTAAAACAAAATATTTTCATAAATGCCTCTCTGAAACTTCCGATCCAGTGATTTGAAGTCAGTAATAAGTATGTTTGTATATTATAGTTTTTTCTTTTAGTAAAAGGGGCTTTGTACCATAGCCTTCTGCTACCAAAGAGATATGGTCAACAAGGAAATACTGATTTTCCAAAGACATGATCTTTCTAAACATATTGTTTTATTGTTCTCTTCCTTTTGTCCTTTGTCCTTTTTTCCCCCACTCTCTCTTCTTTTCCACTTGTAGAAACAAATGAAGCATATCCCAGAAGTCTGTAGTTTAAAGCAAAAGAAGCATAATGTTATATGACTTACTTTGAAAAGTTGAAAACAGCCCACTTGAGAAATCATGGAAGGCAGAGTGACACTGAATGGAATAAGTTGGGGACCAGAAGACTTGCTTGTCAGTTTTTAAATTATGGTTATGCTGTTAAACTAGTGTATGATAACCACCCTTTCTTTCTAATTTTACGAAGTACTGTGATTAATACGTGCCAAGTTCTGCACCAAGTACAATGACTACATGCAAGACAGAAATACAGATTATGTTTGTGATCACCAGGGTTGAATTCCATCATGGATGACCTGCTAGTATTAAATATAACATGTGATTAGAGCTATGGACAGGAAGCCCAAGGGCCTGAAAGGAACAATTATAAGGCAATACTTGCCATTGCAGGGGTCAAGAAAGGCTTTTTAGAGAAAGACATCCTATACGTCAGGGGTCTCCAACCTTCAGGATCTAATGCCTGATGATTTGAGGTGATGCTGATGTAATAATAATAGAAATAAAGTGCACAATAAATGTAATGTGCTTGAATCATCTCCAAACCATCCCCTCACCCATCCATGGAAAAATTGTCACCCACAAAACTGGTCCCCAGTGCCAAAAAGATTGGGAACTGCTACTATTGGAAAGAAAATAATAAGTATAAATTTTTCCAGGGAAGCAGACAGAGAAAAAAATGCTCCAAAAGCAAGAGGACACAGGGCTGGGGAAGACTGAATGAAGTTCAGCATGGATGTGTCACAGAGGAGGTGTTTGTCACGAGGTCAGGGGAGCAAGGGAGCAGCATGGCAGGGGTTGGATACACAAGGTAAGAAAGGATAAGTAAGCATAGGCAAGCGGTGGCTGCTAGAAAGAAGGGGAGAGAAAACTGACTAGGGAAATGCAGAGGGATTCTGGTCAGGCCAGAGAATATGAAGACGGTTGGGCACCATTTGCGATCATTTGAATCAAGTGAAAGGATCCCTCCAAGAAAGCACATGACCCCTTCCTTGTCTCTGTAGCCACTTCATTTCTGTTTGATTTCACAAGAATGGAAAGCATCAGAAACAACCATTAAAAAAAAACAAAAACAAAGGACATGCAAGTTCCTTGAGACTAATAACTCTGTCAGCTTTGTCCTTTAATTTTGTACTAAATTTTCCCCACTTAGAAAAACAATGAGGTTTATGCAAACCATGATAACTGAGCAGTTCTTGGAATCATAGAATGATAGAATTGTAAAGGTGGTGAGCAGATGGTTGAAATCAGATATTTTAGGTGCTTATTTTTTTTCAATATTAAAACTGTCATATGTTAACATGTTAATGCATTTTGGTAGTCATAGAAAAGTGGGAGAAGGAAAAAATATTCATGCTGTTCCATTATCATTTTTGGATTATGCTTCTGGAATATACCTTTAATAAAATAGATGTGCTTATGCTTTAAATATAGGCTTCTAAATTTGTTTCTCTTAATGTTATGTCATACTTAGTTGTCCATGGTACTACAAATCCTTTATATCTTAATGACAGTAGAGTAGACCATAAAATGTGTGTATGTTTGTGTGTGTGTGTGTTAACTGTTTCCCTACAGATTTTACATTTGGGTTTTTTACATTGCAATAAACAATTTTAGTTAGTATTATCTAGTTGGTTGGTTGATTTAACAAGTAATTTATGTTAAACTTTGTGTCAAGTGCTGTGTATATACAATGATTTTTAAGAAACAAAAATTGATTTTAAGGAGTTTACTACCTTTGTCAAAAAGTCCTTTTCATATTTAGGATGAATTTCCAAATGTGGAGGGAAAACATATGGGCATAGTAAAGACTCTTAAAAGGGTCTACCAGTTCTTCCAAAATATATATGAAAGAAATATGTTTCTTGTTGTCATGAATTCCAGATTGTTTACATTATGACTGACATCAAACCAACTCGAACTGGGATAAGTGGTGGTGAGGGGAATGGGAATATTGATAGAAGCCTGAATAGCTGGATAATGGTTGGAAATGGCAACCCACTCCAGTACTCTTGCCTGGAAAATCCTATGGATGGAGGAGCCTGGTAGGCTACCGTCCATGGGGTCACAAAGAGTCAGACACGACTGAGCAACTTCACTTTCACTTTCAATGTTGGCTTTGGGTGTTAAGAGATCCAATGGCTCAAACAAGGGCATCTGAGTTGTTTTTTCATTTCACTGCTCTCTTTTTTTTCTGTTATGGCTTCACTCAAGCAGGCTCTGTCCATTCATGAGCACAGATATTCCAGGTTTCCTCCTCCTCAAGTGTAGCAATAAGAGAGCTATTTGTGCATTTCAATCGTCTTACCAAATGTCCCACAATCAACTTTTATTGACTTGGCTTGGTCCTTGTTGATTTTGGAACAGACCTCAGTCCCATAAGAGTTGCATACTGATCTACAAGGCTTTGATATCTCACCTCACTCAAAAAACGTGACTGAGCACCAGAGAGGAGTTTGTGTCATAATAGAAACAAGGATGCTCTCATCAGAAGAAGAAGGAGTAGGTACTGGACATGCAAACCTGACCTCCACTGAAATTGGTAATACCATGTGTTAAGAAGATGAGAAAACCACACAGAGGAGGTGAAATCACTCAACATCATCCTGCTAATTAGGCACAGATCTGAGAACAGGGCCCAAAGCCATGTACACAGACTTCAGTGCTATTTGGACGATGTTGCCTTTCCTATGTTCAATATCAACAAATAATTCGGTATCTATCTTATATAAGGTTCTGCTTTTTAAAGTAGCTTAAATTTTAGTTGGAAAACAATAAGCTGCTTTGTTGTTTTTGTTCAATGTCTAAGACATGTCTAACTCTTTACAATCTGGTGGAAAACAGCATGCCAGGCATCCCTGTCCTTCACTATCTCCCAGAGTTTGCCCAAACTCATGTTCATTGAGTCGGTGATGCCATCCAACCATCTCATCCTCTGTCACCCTCTTCTCCTCCGGCCTCAATCTTTCCCAGCATCAGGGTCTTTTCCAGTTAGTTGGCTCTTCACATCAAGTGGCCGAAGTATTGCAGTTTCAGCTTCAACTTCCATCCTTCCAATGAATATACAGGATTGACTTCCTTTAGGATTGACTGGCTTGAACTCCTTGCAGTCCAAGGGACTCTCAAGAGTCTTCTCCAGCATGACAATTGCAAAGCATCAATTCTTTGGCATTCAGCATTCTTTATGGTCCAACTCTCACATCCTTACACAACTACTGAAAAAACTATAGCTTTGACTATATGCACCTTTATGGACAAAGTGATATCTCTGCTTTTCAGTATGTTGTCTAGGTTTATCATAGCTTTATTCCCAAGGAGAAAGCATCTTTTAATTTCATGGCTGCAGTCACTGTCTGCAATGAATTTGGAGCCCAAGAATATAAAATCTGTCACTGTTTAAACTTTTTCCCCTTCTATTTGCCATGAGGTGATGGGACCGGATGCCATCATCTTCATTTTTCGAATGTTGAGTTTTAAGCCATCTTTTTCACTC
Source organism: Cephalophus harveyi (assembly GCA_006410635.1). Lineage (NCBI taxonomy): Eukaryota > Metazoa > Chordata > Mammalia > Artiodactyla > Bovidae > Cephalophus > Cephalophus harveyi. The sequence continues at coordinate 21,677 of SJYT01051281.1, read as the reverse complement.
TCCTCTTTCACCTTCATCAAGAAGCTGTTTAGTTCCTCTTTGCTTTCTACCATAAGGGTGGTGTCATCTGAATATCCGAGGTTATTGATATTTCTCCCAGCAATCTTGATTCCAGCTTATGCTTCATCCAGCCCGACATTTCACAAGATGTACTCTACATAGAAGTTAAATAAGCAGGGTGACAATATGTAGCCTTGATGCACTCCTTTCCCAAATTTGAATCAGTCCATTGTTCCATGTCCATTCTAACTGTTGCCTCTTGACCTGCATATAGGTTTCTCAGGGGGCAGATAAGGTAGTCTGGTATTCCCATCTCTTTAAGAATTTTCCAGTTTGTTGTGATCCACACAGTCAAAGGCTTTAGTGTAGTCAGTGAAGCAGAAGTAGGTGTTTTTCTGAAATTCCCTTGTTTTGTCTGTGAGCCAATGGATGTTGGCAATTTAATCTCTATTTGCTCTGGCTTTTCTAAATCCAACTTGTAAATCTGAAAGTTGTCAGTTCATGTACTATTAAAACCTAGTTTGAAGGACTTTGAGAATTACCTTGCTAGCGTGTGAAATGAGTACAATTGTATGGTAGTTTGAACATTCTTTGGCATTACCCTTATTTGGGATTGGAATGAAAACTGACCTTTTCCAGTCCTGTGGCCACTGCTGCATTTTCCAAATTTGTTGACATATTGAGTGCAGCACTTTAACAGAATCCTGTTTTAGTATTTGAAATAACTCAGCTGGATTCCATCACCTGCACTTGCTTTGTTCATAGTGATACTTCCTTAAGGCCCACTTGACTTCATACTCCTGGATGTCCAAGAAGGGTATCGAAGTGTCATACCCCAGGAACTAGAGGTTTTCTTGCAGAAAGTCACATCTTTCTGGGACTGTGCAGGCAAGAAAGTTGGAGAAGGATGAAGAATGGTTCAAGTGAAGGAAGTAGGTGACCGAAGGCCCAGACTAGGAAGGTGCTGAATCTGAAAGCTGTCCCATCTGGCCAGATTTGCTAACATACAAGGTGCCCCTTCCTGAAAGGGAGGCTGTGGAGGAGAGCTGGTAATGAGGAGCCAGCTCTCTAACAAGCTGAGCTTTATAAGAGAGATTCATGTAGTGACACAACCAGTTGGTATTTTAGAATGTTTATTCTCAGATGAGTATTGAGAAGAAATTGCAGGGGAAGGAACCTCAGAGCAGAGAAATGGGGCCTGGGTAAGAGGATCCAGGCTACAGTCTCTACAGCCTGAGCCGGCTGGCAGGGAGAGACAGAGAGCAGGGCTATGCCAGGGCCCACATATTACTTCCAGTGCCTGAAACACCAGGCCTCTGTACAGTCAGCCTAAAGAGTGGCACACGCTTCTTTCAGTGTCCCTGTCACCCAAATAGGAGCATATGCCATGAGGTTAGAGCAGAGTCAGCTGTCCTTCTTCCTTTTTGGTTGCACAACTGGAAAATAGATTTGTGACAATTTCCTGTCTCCCTTCTTTCTCATGAAAAGAAACATGATTTGTTCAGAGAGGCCAAGTGCCCACTATGCTTCTTCTTGCAGATTTCCTTGCAGTCTATGTGGCCCTGTGATGTATTCTAGCCAGGGAGAGGTCCATCTACTTGGTGGAGTTAAAAAGAGAAAAACTGCCAGGAAAAAAAAAAAAAGCCACACATTTTTTCCCTCTGCTCTTGAGGCTCCTTCCTGTCTGTAAAGCGCACACACTGCCTGAAGGTGGAACAGCCACCTTAAGACCTGGAAATAAAACCCCAGTGGTGATAATGATGATGATGGAGCAAGAAAAAAAGGAAAGCTGAGTCACTGCTGACTTAATGAAACTGCCTCACTTGTCCTCTCTGTCTCCTGCCAGGGTGGCTCTAATGAGAGAAAAATCAGCATTTGTTTGAATAAGCCCGTGCAGTCGGTTTTTTTGACATTCGGCTGAAAACAGCCATAACTAAACCAGCCGTTTTCTTTGCCATTTAACAAGAGCCCTCTGGTGTTCCTTTTTATTTTCCTTTTTTATTGAAGTAGTGTGTGTGTGTGTGTATGTGTGTTTAGTCCCTCAGTCATGTCTGACGCTTTGTGACCCCATGGACTGTAGCCCACAAAGCTCCTCTGTTCATGGAGTTCTCTAGGCAAGAATACTGGAATGAGTTGCTATTTCCTTCTCCAAGGGATCTTCCCAGCCCAGGGTTCAAACAAACCCAGGTCTCCCACATTGTGGACAGATTCTTTACCATCTGAACCACCAGGGAAGCCCATTAGCTCTTCCCATTGAAGGAGTATAATGAATGATCTCTCATTGAACACATGGAGATCCACCTCAGTTTTCCGGGCAGAGCTTTGTAAGGTAAACATTCAGGGTAATATCCTCAGGGTCCTCTGTGAAGCTGGATTAATCTGTCTCCAGAAGTATTTGTAGAATTATTCAGTCCCTTTCAGAGCTCTGGCCGTTAACAGTTTTCACTGTCACAAAGGGAGAATCAAAGCAAGTTTAATTTATTCAGGTAAATAAACTCTCTCGTTTCCACAAAGTAATAAAGAGGAAAAACAGAAGACAAGGCTTAACTTACCAATTAAACTTGACCTGTTGTTCAGTCATGTAGACAGGCTGTTTCAAAGGCCTAGTCTTATTCTTGGAGTGTTACAGACCCTGCGTGAAGCCTCTGGCCCCCCACCTCCCTAATCCAGTATAGAATAGGATTCATGTGTAATACTCTTCACTCACTCACATGGTTCTTGTTTCACTAAACACTCACTAAGTGCCTGTACTAGTTGCTCACATTGGACTGACTTAGAAATCAAAGACGAAAAAGTCCCCATCCCTGACTCCAAGAAAGGGACAGTGTTCCAGGAAGGGGGGGGCATTTAACAAGCCACCCTTTACACAAACCCCTGCACAGTGCAGCAGGACCAGGAGGAGGGGTGGGAGGCTCTAGTTGGAGATTAACAAAGTGTCCATAGAGGATATGGCGCTTGAGTGAGTCCTGAATGTGCCTCAGTGTTTGCCAGAGGGACAAAGAAGAATGTTCACTCAGGCACAGAGAGCCACCCAGCTGGGAGTCGAACATGGCATGTGAGGAAGGAGCTGAGGCTGCTTGGATGGAGATGAGGAGCCACAGACACAGGAAACAGGGACATGACCAAATGCAAATCTAGGTGTTAGAAGGATTCTAGGACTTACCTGGCAGTCCAGTGCTTAGGACTCCATGCTTCCATTGCAGGGGCCATGTGTTTAATCTCTGGTCAGGAAACTAAGACCCAGCATGTTGTTGTTGCTTTGTTGCTCAGTCATACCCAACTCTTTGGGAGCCTACAGACTGAAGCCCACCAGGCTCCTCTGTCCATGGGATTTCCCAGGTAAGAATACTAGCATTGGTTGTCATTTTCTTCTGCAGGGGATATTCCCAACCCAGGAATCAAACCTGCTTCTCCTGCATTGGCAGACCAATTCTTTTCTCACTGAGCCACCAGAGAAGCCCCAAGATCCCACATGCCACACAGCAAAAAATAAGAGAAGGGTCATTCTAGAAGCATTGACATTCTAGAAGCCTTTTTTTTTTTTTTTTTGTAAATCTAAACAGACCTTTAATGACAGACCTTTAATGCAGTGAATCTAAACAGACCTTTAATGACAGACCTTTAAAGCGGTGTGGTTGGACCTAAAGGGTAAATGGTCTAGGGCACTGGGGACAGAAGTCAAGCCGTCAGTAGGCCGTCTGAGACTGCTGCGGGTGGTAGCCACCCCAGCGCATGGAGCCCTCATTTTTCTGGTAGCCATCTTTCTGGTCTTGGAAGTAGCCACCATAGGTACCCTGCTTGTGGTCAGACACCCGCTTGTTCTCCACCAGGCTGCCCAGCTTTTCAGCTAGCTACAGGGCCAGGTTCTGCTGGGCAGTGGGCTCTGTGCAGTGCATCACCACGGTCTATGATGGCTGGTCCAGGGAGCCATCAACTCCTCATTAATGATCATCTTGCTAATGATGGAGTGTACCATGGGCGGGTCCAGCTCAAACATGTCGGACAGCGTCTCCATGCTGATGGAGTTGTAGACACTGCTTTAGGTGAACAGGTAGGTCCACAGTGACTCTTCCTGGATCTTCCTAACCAGCATGGTTCTGAGTTTGTCAGCCTCTGGGGAAAGGTCCCACACTTTGCCATTCATTCATCTTCTCATTGATGATAAAACTGCGGCAGGTTTTCCAGTCACCCATCTTCATGGCCTTGGAAGCAGTGACCACATGTTCCCTCATGGACTCCAGGGGGCCCAGAAAGGGCTGCCATTCGCTCACCCACAGCTGGTGATGGAACTGCTTGCTGATCATGTGTCGGGGGGTGTCACTCTCGTGGGCGGCCATGTAGGGGATCTCCAGGAGCATGGCCGATGCCAGGTAAACACAACACCTTCCAGCAGTTGCAGATTTATGTGCAGGTGGAAGGGCAACTGCTGGCTCTGCTCCACCTCCTGCTCCTGGTTGCGCTGCTGCAGCCTGCGCAGCAGCAAACCCTGGCCCAGAAGCTCCTTGGCCCGGCCACTTGACTGAATGTCCAGCAGGGCGTTGTGCACATCCTTGGTTAGGCCTTGGCAGAAGGCGCAGATGCCCAGCTGCACCATGGTGCAGTTGTACAGGATCTGGACTGGTGGGTCTGCATGCTGGATGTTGTCCTGCAGGTAGCTCATGAGCATGCGGTCCCAGGCCTGGTACCAGCGGGAGTGCAAGGCATGACGGGAGATATGGCAGAGGATGGTGCATGTGTGGTTTCGGTCTGTGTGGTCCTTGGCATAGATGTACTTGCACAGTCTCTCCATCAGCACAGCTGAATCCTCACCCTTATTTTTGGCCTGATCTTGCTCAGCCCTCAGCGGGGGTAAGCTACCACTGATGGGCCTTGTAATCAAACTTGTAGTAGGTGTGGAGAATGGGCCTCAGGTAGATGCAGCAGATCTTCTCAGTGGTGCCCTTCTCCTCCAGGTAGCGCTGCACACGCTCAATGATGGTACACACCTGGGCCTCATCCTTCAGGTGTTCCACATACTCTTGGGAGTGAGGATCAGTGTTCTGCATTATTTTGGTATATTCTTCATCCATTCGTTCCACCAGAGTTAAGATGCAGCCACAGACACACAGTGGCTGGTCTGCATTATGCATGTTCTCACTCTCTTCCAGAATGTTCTCTCCAACAAAGATGTTGGGATTTGCAAACAGGATGTTCATCAGTTAATTGATGCAGTCCAGACACTTCTGCCACATCTCAGGCTTCATGTATGTGGCCAGGTTGGGGTTGTAGTCATAAAGAGAAGTGGTGATGTTGAACTTGATCTTGATGATGACACCCTCTCCTAGGTTGTTTTCAGAGGCAATCTGAACCAGCAGCTGAAACAGCTCAATCTGGGCTGCATGATCAGTTCTTTTCTTGCCTCATGCCTGTAGGATCTCATTCAGTTTCTTGATGACAACAGTGTGAGTGAGCTTAGTTCCCTTGGCAAACATTTTTGGCTTCTCTTTAATGAGGGGCACTCTACCTCAGACATGAGATCTCTCACTGGGCAAAGAGAAATGATTTACTTTTGCCATCCAAGTTTGAGATCATGGGACCTTAAACTTCCAAAAGGAGATGTTATGTGTCTGAAAATAAGAGCAAATTTTTAAAATATGAAGAGCATAAATGAAGAAACTTTAGCTAATGATGAAAAGCAGGAGATAAGAAAAAGGCAGTTCCAAAGAAAAGTACCAAATTTCCTTTTGGAATTCTGATTGTGATTCTCTTCTCTGAAACTGGAAATAGAGAGGAAGGAGTAGGTTTGAGGGAGGAAGGTTTTCAACCTGGCTTTAGGCTGGACAAGGATGTGCTACAGTGCAGAGGTGCATTCAGAGGAAGACAGTTGCCTTCAGGCCCCAGTTCTGCGAGGCGTGAGCTCTGTGGCCTTGCTTCTTCCCTTCACCTTCCTGAGTAGTGAATCCATCTCTAAAAGGAGCACCATCGTTTATTCCTTGTAGAAGCAGTTTTTCCAAACTTGCATGTAAGAGCCTAACAGTGTCTCACTCACTAATGGTTGTTACCATCATTACCTTGATGATGAAGTTCCTACATGAAATCCAGGTGAAATTCTTCCATGGTTGTTGGAGAGCAGATATATTAGTGCATCTGTGTTTTTGTACTCCTGGCATCAAATAAATGTTTGTTAAATTTAAGTGAATCTAATAATAAGAGGGATGTGGTGAAGGGCAGGAAAGGACACACATCTGCAAGGAAGGAAATATTAATTTATAAACTGCTTTGTGCCAGGCAAGTTTATATGCATTTCTGATTTTAGTTTTGTTTGAACCCAGTGCTTTTGTCCTGAATTCAACTAAGAGAACTAACATTCAGGAATATTCATTGTATTACTCTCTAAAAATATATTACCATATTTCTGATCAATAACACATATTATGTGTCTTGGGTCTGTATTGTGTTAAGGGGCTTTCCCAAGGCTGTACAGCCAGCAGGCCCTTAATAGGAATTGAGTCCTTATTGACAACAAAGCCAAGCTGACAGTCACCACACTGATAGGTGTACTTCCCCCCTACTCGATTTTTCCTTTGCCCATTTGCCACCAAACCCTTTGAAGGGGAAGTTACGCAGTCAAACTGGTCTGTGGTGCACGGTGGCATGCAGTCCTGGGAGAGGTAAAAGTAACACAGGCCTGTGACAGAGCTGTCAGCACCCGGTCACAGGCATGGTTCCAAGTGCAAGCATAATTTTTAGAAGGCCTAGGAAGAGTGTAATATTTGTTCTGGAAAATAAACCAAATAAGATATTTTAAAAACACGGGGTTCCTTCATCCAGTAATAAATGCCCTGCAGGCTGTGTGTCTTTCCTTCCCATTTAGGGGACTGCATCTCAGATGCTCTTGGCCTCAGCTGTAGCAGGAGCTGAGACAGCCAAGCCCTCTGTTTTCTGCCTCTGCTGAGTCAGCGGGTGAACTCACTGCTGTGCAGGAGCCAGTGGTCAAGTGAGTGCTTTTTTTTTTTTTTAATTATGTGTCACTCCCTTTATCACATTTTTACCTGTATGACATCACAGACTGGTAAATGGCAGCAACCTTTGACCTTCCTTTGAAGATCCAGAAAGCAGGACAGACATGCAGTTATTCAGGCACCAGAGTCCGCCCTGGCAGCCTCTGTGCACAGCCGCCTTCAGTGACCCCTGTGCACACGGTCACCACGGGGGTGTGGATAGAGCTAGTCCATTGCCGGTGACTCTGACTCAGTCTTGGGTGAAGCCTCTGAATTTGCATTTTTAACAAACACATATGCTAAGACAGGCCTTTCAGAGACCACATTTTGACTAATGCTGACGTACCGTCTTCTCGGATCTCCCTAAGTTTTATGCTGTTGCTGCTGCTGCTAAGTCGCTTCAGTCGTGTCCGACTCTGTGCGACCCCACAGATGGCAGCCCACTGGGCTCCACCATCCCTGGGATTCTCCAGGCAAGAACACTGGAGTGGGTTGCCATTTCCTTCTCCAATGCATGAAAGTGAAAAGTGAAAGTGAAGTCACTCAGTCGTGTCTGACTCAGCGACCCCATGGACTACAGCCTACCAGGCTCCTCCGTCCATGGGAGTTTCCAAGCAAGAGTACTGGAGTGGGATGCCATTGCCTTCTCCACCCTAAGTTTTATAGATAGCTGATTTTCCAGAGAACTTTAGTTTTTAATTCTCGTTCCTCCTGTGTAACCCTGAGCAGTGGAATCAGCCTCTTGACTCTGTCTCTCCATTTGTAGTAGAAGCTAAGCATTGTCCACACAAAATCCAACCCTTTGTTTCTCATTTATAAACAAAAGCGTGCGTCACTTCTATATTGTATTCAGTTTATAATGCATTTCTCAATGAACTCATTATTTTTGATGATAACCAAAATAAACAAACTGCCACACAGGTCGGTCCTCTTTTCAGAGGGCACAAATAGGAAAACAGGCTTGGAGACTTAAGAACAGCTGGTAAGAGCAGGACCTTTCTTAAGCCTGTATCTTCTGACTTTGTTTTCCTCACTTTGTTACATTCTGTCACCAGAAGCGTTTCTCAAAATTCTTACCCCAGATGTTTTTAACTAAGAAGCAAAGGCATGCTGAGTTGTTGCAGTGCCCCAGGAAGCTTTGGTCAATCTCAGGGGAAAACTCTGGAATGTTTTCTCTATTCTTCATAGTAAAGCACCTGACTTCTACAGAATGTTCTATAGACATTGTTAGGTTTATCATTTGGGCATCTTGGGAGCCACAGTTTGACCAAAGTATAACTTCTGCTCTAATTCCAATCAATCTCCTCCCAAGACACATCTTGAATGTGGGCTCCCATGACAGGATTAATTTAAGAGTTTTCCTGGCTAGGAACATATTTGTTTTTAATTTAATATAGAACCCCGGAGATTACAGTTGACCAAAACATCGCCACGAACCTCTTTCCCCTGCCTTGTAAATCACAAAAATGTAAAGATTATCTCCATATGATTTATACGAAAATAAATTAAGTTCTGAGGTGGTTTTACAGACATAGAAGTATTTATTAACAATTTGGTCCTTATATATATAATACGTTGAAAAAGCATATTCCCCAGTCCTTTTATCTTCTGTATCTCTGAACACTGAAGTAAAAAAGTATATTAAGGAATGTGAATATAAAGGGAACTATGGCTTTAATTATTTTATTGTCCCAAGATTGTTCTTACACAACTGAAACAGAAAATAAAGAAGTGTTTTGAAAAAGAAGGGATATTCAGATATAATAAAAGTAAACAAATTAAATAAATTAGACATAGCTCCTCTGTTTGAAGAAAAAAAAACAAAAACAAGAATCTTTCCTTAGGTATTTACATTTTCTTTTTCAAGACAAAAGAGCAAATGTTTACTTTCCAAATTGCTAAGTCCAAGCAAGAAGAGAAAGAAGCTAGATCCAAGAAAAATTACAATATATCACTAGATTTTTCCAATCAAAATCTGGGCCAAAATGGAATTTCAGGCAGGCTTCTATTCTACAAGCTATCTAAAATAAATAAAAAATATCTTAAAAACTTCATGATGCAAGTCTGCAGGAAAAGTAAAAGGTGGGGAGATGGAGGGCATTTAGTTCCCAAATCATAGTGTGAAATTCAGAATAAAATAGTTGTCTCACTTAGGGTTAATTGAATAAAACTCACACAAACACAGTTTATCCCTTAATCAGTAGGCTCTGGATCCATGAACTGGCTCAATTCTAAAAAGTGGGTGAAAGGTTGTAAATTACTACTATGGCCGTCTTGGTAGACTTCTGCCCACTTCTGCTGGATTCTCTGCCTATGATTCAGCTCAAGCAGTAATCTTCTGCTTACTGGATATTATTTGAGCCAGCATTTTATAAGCATCAATATTCTGTTTCTAAACAGAGGTTCTGTGTATGAGACTGTCCTAAGTAGGTGCAGAAAATATGAGAAAATTGCATGAGCAAGTGTCCCAGACCCACTCTTGCTGCTTTGTGGTCTTTTCCTCAGTTCCCATCTGTGACTTAGTGGGAAATTCCTCATGACCAGTATAAATTAGTTATCCAAAGAGGGCAAAGTTCAGGCGTAGTTTTCTGTTGTTGTTCTTGAGCATGATAAGCTGTGGTTGACTAGAAATAAATGTAATGTTTTATAGGCCTCTCAAAAATGTCTTGGTTAGATGTCTCTGAAATGAAAGTTTCCCAGTAGTAATCATTATGGGCATATAATAATTTGAGGTATGCATTATACCAAATAAGGAACATTGGGTAATGTTTCTGGCCAGTTAAAAAGAATAAGGTTGGTGACAAGGTGATCTTTTGTAAGGGTGTTGGGATGGGCACATGGTGTATCTATAGTCTTTCTGGTACGTGAATGCCCACAAGGGGCACCAACTGCAGAGGATGCTCTCAACAGTCTGATGATGCAGAGAGAGAACTTCCCCCTCTACCAAGAACAGTGATGCTCAGTGAATGCTATAAGGAGGCTCACCTGCGGAAAATTACCCTCTTCAGGGCTGATATGGATGCAGCTTTGTTGTTTAGTCACTCAGTTGTGTCTGACATTTTGTGAGTCGGACTGAGGCATGCCAGTCTTCCCTGTCCTTCACCATCACCTGGAGCTTGCTCAAACTCATGTCCGCTGAGTTGGTGATGCCATCCAACCATCTTGTCCTCTGTTGTGCTCTTCTCCTCCTTCCTCTTGTCTTCAATCTTTTCCAGCATCAAGCTATTTTTCAATGACTCAGCTCTTCGTATCAGATGGCCAAGGACTGGGGATTCAGCTTCAGCATCAGTCCTTACAGTGAATATTCAGAGTTCATTTCCTTTAGGATTGATGGGTTTGATATCCTTGCAGTCCAAGGGATTTTTAAGAGTCTCCTCCAACACCACAGTTGAATAGCATCAGTTCTTCAGTGCTCAGCATTCTTTATGGTCCAACTGCCACATCCATACATGACTAATGGAAAAACCATAGTTTTGACTATACATAACTTTGTTGGGAAAGTAATGTCTCTGCTTTTTAATACACTGTCTAGGTTTATCAGCTTGCAAGGAGCAAGCATCTTTTAATTTCATGGCTGTAGTCACTGTCCACAGTGATTTTGTAGGCCAAGAAAGTGAAGTCTGTCACTATTTGCATTGTGTCTCTGTTTGTCATGAAGTGAGGGAACTGGATACCATATCTTATTTTTTTGAGTATTGAGTTTTAAGGTAGCTTTTTCACTGTCCTCTTTCAACTTCATCAAGAGGCTTTTTAGTTTCTCTTCGCTTTCTGCCATAAGGGTGGTATCATATGCATATCTGAGGTTATTAATATTTGTCCCAACAATCTTGATTCCAGCTTGTGCTTCATCCAGTCAGTCTAGCATTTCTCATGATGTACTCTGTATTTGAGCAGAGGTACAATATACAGCCTTGACGTACTCCTTTCCAAAATTTGAATCAGTCCATTGTTCCATTTCTGGTTCTAACTGTTGCTTCTTGACTTGCATACAGGTTTCTCAGGAGGCAGGTAAGGTGTCCTGGTATTCCCATCTCTTGAAGATTTTTTCATGGTTTGCTGTGATCCATATACAGAATGGCTTTAGCATAGTCAATGAAACAGAAGTAGATGATTTTTTGGAATTCTCTAGCTTTTTCTGTGATCCAACGGATGTTGGTAATTTGATCTCTGATTCTTCTGCCTTTTCTAAATCTGCTTGTACATCTGGAATTTCTCAGTTCATATACTGCTAAAACCAAGCTTGAAGGATTTTAAGCATTAGCTTGCTAGCATGTAAAATGAGTGCAAATGTTCAGTAGTATGAACATTCTTTGACATTGTCCTTCTTTGGGATAGTAATGAAAACACCTTTTCCAGTCCTGTGGCCACTGCTGAGTTTTCCAAATTTTCTAGTATATTGAGTGCAGGACTTTCACAGCATCATCTTTTAGGATTTGAAATAGCTCAGCTGGAACTCCCATCACCTCCACTAGCTTTGTTCACAGTGAGGCTTCCTAAAGCCCATCTGACTTTGCACTCCAGGATGTGTCTGGCTCTAGGTGAGTGATCACACCATCATGATTATCCAGGCCATTACGATCTTTCTTGTATATTTAGTCTGTGCATTCTTGCCACCTCTTCTTAATATCTTTTGCTCCTGTTAGGTCAATACCATTTCTGTCCTTCAGTTTGCCCATCTTTGCATGAAATGTTCCCTTGTTATCTCTAATTTTCTTGAAGAGATCTCTTGTCTTTCCCATTTTATTGTTTTCCTGTTTTCTTGCATTGTTCACTTAAGAAGGCTTTCTGATCTCTCCTTGCTCTTCTTTGAAACTCTGCATTCAGATGGATATATCTTTCCTTTTCTCCTTTGCCTTTTGCCTCTCTTCTCAGCTATTTGTAAGTCTTCTTCAGACAACCATTTTGCCTTTTTGCATTTCTTTTTAATAGGGATGGTTTTGATCAGTGCCCCCTATACAATGTTACAAACCTCTGTCCATAGTTCCTCAGATACTCTATCTTCAGATCTAATCTCTTGAATCTATTTGTCATTTCTGCTGTGTAATCATAAGGGATTTGATATAGGTCATACCTGAATGGTCTAGTGGTTTTCCCTTCTTTCTTCAATCTAATTCTGAATTTGGCAATAAAGATTTCATGATCTGAGCCACAGTGAGCTCCTGGTCTTGTTTTTGCTTACTGTATAGAGCTTCTCCATGTTTGGCTGCAAAGAATGTATCAATCTGGTTTCCATATTGACCATTTGGTAATTCATGTTTTGAAGGCCAGTATGATTTGATTACAGAACTTCCACAGGGCTGGAGAAATAGAGACTCTGGGAGGGCACAAACAAAACCGTCTGCACACCAGGACCCAAGAGAAAGGAGTGGTGATGGGACAAGAGACTAAGACAGACTTGCCTGTGAATATTTGAGAGTTTCCCAGGGAGGCTTGGGGATTATCAGGAGAGATCAGTTATTATCCACTTATCTAGTGGCAAGTTGATTACTTTGATTACACCCCCTTTCCACCATGAGGACAGCAAATGTGTCCTCATGGAAGTGGGTACATATCACATATAAAAAATTAGCTTTCCTTGTCTGCACAGCTTCTGCTAGCACTGCTTGACCTCTTTAAAGATCTCTCCATTGTGGTATTTTGTGCAAAAGTATCCTGTTAAGGAATTTACAAAATATCTGCTTCCTGTCCTTTCTACAAGGGATAAAATCATAGTTCATCAGTGTAGGAGCTAAGATTGCTTCCCAGCCATTTAACACTTCTCTTACCAGTGAACAGAGGGGCAGAGATTGATTTCTGTTAAGGAAGTTGGCTGCTGCTTTACAAAGTGAGCAAAGAGTTTTACATCTGAAATCTACTGTTCTTTGGAGTAACTCTTAACAGTCCCATGACCATGGAAGGCTGTGGCAAAACAAAACAAAGTCTACAAATTCAGGGACTTCTAGGAGTAGGAGAAAAAATTCCTTTGAGTAACAAAGGCTGATTAAAATTCAGCCTTGAAGTGAAGATTGAATCAAGGCTAAAGCTGTTTTTTTCCCATTATTAAAACCCCTTGAAACAAAGTTTGATATCAATTCAGTTCAGTCGCTCAGTCGTGTCCGACTCTTTGCAAAACCCCATGAATCACAGCACGCAAGGCCTCCCTGTCCATCACCAACTCCCAGAGTTCACTCAGACTCACGTCCATCGAGTCAGTAATGCCATCCAGCCATCTCATCCTCTGTCGTCCCCTTCTCCTCCTGCCCCCAATTCCTCCCAGCATCAGAGTCTTTTCCAATGAGTCAACTCTTCGCATGAGGTGGCCAAAGTACTGGAGTTTCAGCTTTAGCATCATTCCTTCGAAAGAAATCCTAGGGCTCATCTCCTTCAGAATGGATTGGTTGGTTCTCCTTGCAGTCCAAGGGAGTCTCAAGAGTCTTCTCCAACACCACAGTTCAAAAGCATCAATTCTTCAGTGCTCAGCTTTCTTCACAGTCCAACTCTCACATCCATACATGACCACAGGAAAAACCATAGCCTTGACTAGACGGAACTTAGTCGGCAAAGTAATGTCTCTGCTTTTGAATATGCTATCTAGGTTGGTAGTTCCATATATTTTGGCATCTAGTATTACTACTTAAGGTTTTGAAAGTTTATTACATTAGTGATTTTTAAAGAATTAAATGAGGCTTGAAACGTTCATCCAATTCAGAGAATATAAAGAAATGCTATGCTGTAAAAATATAAGTAAACACCAGGAAGTTAACATGTGATACAGTATTAATAATTAAAGTACAGAGTTTCTTCAAATTTCACAAAATTTTATGCTAATGTCCATTATTTGTTTTCATACCTTATTCAAGATCCCACATTGTATTTAGCTGCACTGAGCAGCTTCAGCTGCATGCAATAAATTCTGGTAAATTATCTTCTCATTTTTATTCAGTAACAAATATTTTCTAATTTTCCTTGTTTTGGCTTTTAGATACACCCATAGATTAAAAGTAAACATTTAATTTCCCAGTACTTGGGGTTTTGAAATTATCTTTGATATTAATTTCTCATTTTGATATTAGTTTCTCATTTAAATGCTCTCTCCTCTTTTTTTTTTTTTTTTTTTTTCAGCCTTCTAGCTTTATTGAGGCTTTCAAAGGCTAAGTCAAAGATCTCTCTTGGTAAATACTTGGATTATTTTCAAGTACATTTTGATTATGCTTCCCTGGTAGCTCAGACGTTAAAAATCTACCTGCAATGTGGGAGACCTGGGTTCGATTCCTGAGTTGGGAAGATCCTCTGGAGCAGGGCATGACGACCCTCTCCAGTATTCTTGCCTGGAGAATCCCCACGGACAGAAGAGCCTGGCAGGCTACAGTCCCCGGGGCCACAAAGCGTCGGGCATGACTGAGCGACTAAGCACAGCACAATACATCTTTTGATATTGATTTCTAACACAATTCTACATTAATAAGAGAACAGACTCTATTTGATATCAATACCTTTAGACCATGAAATTTTTGCATCTTGTTTTATGTCCCTGGATATGTTTCAGTGTCTCCTAGTTTATAGTCTATGGGAACTTGAATAGAATTTGTATCCTACTGTTGTGTGAAAATTGTATAAATCTTAATCATGTTGAACTGGTTTATAGTGCTTTTCAAGTCTACTATATCCTTCTACTTTTCTGTGTATTCCTGCTATTAATTTTTGAGAGTTTGATATTGAAACTTCAACTAAAAATCTTAATTTATCTGCTTAAAAAATAATTGTAATATATGGTTGAACTATATGTTGCTTTCTTCTGTATTTTTCAAGTCTCCTGTAAATGTATTATCTTACTTCCATAGTTTAAAACATAAAAAAGAAAGAGAAAAAAAATAAACAAACCTTGAATGGATTAAAGTAGCACACAGTGAATCCTTTCAATTGGATAAACCAGTTCAGGGAAAAGAGATAAAAGGTATGGATCACCCACCTTGGCCTGACTGCCTAAGGCTTGTAATTAAGTTGAGAAAAAGGAAGCATAGGACAGGAAACAAAGAAATACTGTAAATCTAAGAAATGTGCCTAGAAAGAATTTTGAATGTGGCTATTGGCACTTGTAACTGACTAAGTCAAACATTTGAAAAACCATTAAGATTTTAATGAGTGTGTTGCCCATGTGCATAGACACACACACACACACATACATTCAAATACATAAATGCAAGAATTAAAGTGACTTTTGATCCCTAACTTTCTGGTAGCTGCTTAGCAACCAAAGAGAAAATAGCATCCCAGTCTTATTTCCAAGGATATATTTTGTCCAAGGAGAGTAATAAAAAAAGAATAATCAAAAGGAGTAGCCAAGAGCTATGGAGAAAAAGTAGAAAGAGGGGCCCTTCTAGGAACCAGAACTATGGTCTAAACTAAAAACATGCTCCATTCTCCCAACATAAGTGCTCTGCAACATTTGCTAGCATGATTTGTACAGACCAGTAACTTCACTATGTTTCCCATGTCTCACCTCTTCTGGTGATGAGAAGCATCTGTCTCTGTTCTACCAATGCAGAGAACAGGGATTGGCAGGTGGCAGTTGGTGGTGGACGAGAACTTGTCTGTTTAGTACAGAGATCTCCAGACAGAGAAATACGCCTGCATGGGTAGATGCTTGGAGAGCATGGACATTGGATCCATCATGACTTTTAATAATGGGAATAAATGGCTTTACTCTGGATTTGATCTTCTCTTCAAGGGTAAATTTTAATCAGCCTTTTGTTGCTCAAAAGAATTTTTCCCACCTCCACAAGTCCTTGAATTTGTAGACTCTATATTGTTTTGTCACAGCATCCCAGTGAGTCTTATTAATGGTCATGGGATTATTAAGATTTATTCCAAGGAGAGTCATGACTTTGATGACTTTATAGGACTCTACTTCAGCAATGAGTTACTGTATATTTTATTGTTCAAGAGAGAAGAACTCAAATAGTTAGTGACCAGAAAGTCACTAGTGATGATGTAGTGATTCGTGATGAGCCCTAAACAGTGTTTTCCTCTCTTTTGGCCACAAGGATCACCTTATACTTTCTGACCAACTTGAAATTGCTCTAGTCAGTGAAATGTCAGCTGAGTTCTATCACTTCAGGATGGAAGATTTTATGTATCAGGGCACAATTTGCCACTCCTTTTTTTTTTCTGTCACACTTACCAGTAGTACTCCACAGAGTGAATGTTGTATTGGTCTAAGTGAGGACCACAGTGATAGGAGCTTCAACTCACCCCCATAATGGATGTGTGGTAGAAGAGAAATAAGTCATTGCTTTTTTTCTCAAATCACTAAGATTAAAAATTATTTGTTATTGTCACCTAGAACACTTTCTTATCTATTTATTCTAAAGGAATCATTACCGGACTTGAAAGACTCTGTTTATTTCCTTTCACCACATATTTTCTCAATTTTTTTGACCTCTCACCTTTTCTTTTTTCTTTGAGGACCCTATAAGATAAAACACTTTCTTCTCTCAAACTTCAGCTCCTTGAATTATGTCATTGATGGTTACTAATAGCTGCTACTTAACATTTTTACCCCAGCCAACTTGATATTAGTTACTTAGTATGTTTCTAAATAAATCTGTTTATTAAATATAATAAGACTCAAACCTGCAAAAGAAGTAACAAGAATAAAACTGGATTTGAACAGCTATGTGGGGACCTTTGCCAAGTCTTCCCTAGTGGCTCAGATGGTAAAGCCTCTGCCTACAATGTGGGAGACCCGGGTTCAATCCCTGGGTTGGGAAGATCCTCTGGAGAAGGAAATGGCAACCCTCTCCAGTACTCTTGCCTGGAAAATCCCATGCATGGAGGAACATGATAGGTTACAGTCCATGGGGTCGCAAAGAGTTGGACACGACTGGGAGACTTCACTTTCACTTTGCCAACAAAGGTCCGTCTAGTCAAGGCTATGGTTTTTCCTGTGGTCATGTATGGATGTGAGAGTTGGACTGTGAAGAAAGCTGAGCGCCGAAGAATTGATGCTTTTGAACTATGGTGTTGGAGAAGACTCTTGAGAGTCCCTTGGACTGCAAGGAGATCCAACCAGTCCATTCTAAAGGAGATCAGTCCTGGGTGTTCATTGGAAGGACTGATGCTGAAGCTGAAACTCCAATACTTTGGCTACCTCATGTGAAGAGTTGACTCATTGGAAAAGACTCTGATGCTGGGAGAAATTGGGGTAGAGACATTACTTTGCCAGTAAAGGTCCATCTAGTCAAGGCTATGGTTTTTCCTGTGGTCATGTATGGATGTGAGAGTTGGACTGTGAAGAAAGCTGAGTGCCGAAGAATTGATGCTTTTGAACTGTGGTGTTGGAGAAGACTCTTGAGAGTCCCTTGGACTGCAAGGAGATCCAACCAGTCCATTCTAAAGGAGATCAGTCCTGGGTGTTCATTGGAAGGACTGATGCTGAAGCTGAAACTCCAATACTTTGGCTACCTCATGTGAAGAGTTGACTCATTGGAAAAGACTCTGATGCTGGGAGAAATTGGGGGCAGGAGAAGAAGGGGATGACAGAGGATGAGATGGCTGGATAGCATCACCGACTTGATGGACATGAATTTGAGTAAACTCTGGGAGTTGGTGATGGACAGGGAGGCCTGGTGTGCTGCGATTCATGGGGTCGCAAAGAGTCGGACATGACTGAGCGACTGAACTGAACTGACTGAAGAGTTATCAACATTAAGGCAACATGCAGGGTGTGTAAAACATGAGTTGTAAGATGCATGATTTCCTCAGTCATCCTTCCAAGGCACTGAAAAGAAAATCCATCAGAGTATAATTTTATTGCCAAGAACAAAGAGTTCTAGGCTCTTCTTTACTTATAATCATCATTCTACTGTAACTAAACCTTGGAGCATCTTTGAAAATAAATCTGTTTCTTTCCTCTTTTCTCTCTTTTCCTAATCAGTGAATTTTATACAGTCATAAGCAGGAGCAGAGGATTTATTCCAATACATGAACAAATTACAAAAAGCAAGTAACCATGGACTGGATTTTCCTGCTTCTTGAAGGGCTAGGAAGTGGGAGATATGGGATCAGGGAAACATCTTCTACTGTTTTAATAGATGGAGAGCTGGGGTAAATTTGAGGAGTTCTTTGAGTTTGTGCTTTACAGCCCTTTCTGCATTATAGGGCACAGATGTAAGGGACAGTCATGGTTGTCTGCTGTGAGTCTGGACAACCAGCCTGAGAACCACCTAACTGCAATTAAAGCTAACAGTAGTCAGTTGTTTCTGAAAAGACAGGCTAATGGTTCTCTATACATCAGAATCTTCTAGGGAACTTTTCAGATAAAGTGATTACTTAATCCCTTATTAGATTAGTTAAATAAAAAAATTTTACTAGCAAGTTCTTTGGATGATTGTTTATTTCTATGTGAGCCCCCTAGGCTTATCTTGGGAGCTTCCCAGATGGCTCAGTAGGTAATGAATCCACCTGCAACATAGGAGACATAAATCTGATCCCTGGGTCAGGAAAATTCCCTGGAGGAAAACATGGCAACCCACTCCAGCATTCTTGCCTGGAGGATCCCATAGACAGAGGAGCCTGGCGAGCTGCAGTCCACAGGGTCACATAGAGAGACATGACTGAAGCAACTGAGCATGCAGGAATTATGTATTTGCTTATATTGACATCTAGGGACTGGCCCTTTAATGAACTCTGGAGTTCAGTGATTTCTAACTTGGTGGTATGTTCTAGATAGCCATATCCACGCACCCCAGCTTCCTTGTTTCCCTACACATCTTGGAGACATACTTAAGGCACATTTTCAAGGTGTCATGTAAATGAATATGCCAAAATACATGTAAACTCAGTTTACCATTTTGAAGTTCTATTATGACCGTGATGCTCATTAAAAATACAGATGTTATATAAATTGCATTTAAACTGGCTTATATCCATGGCAGGTTTCTCTTTATCAAGGTCAAGGAAACATATGCCCTCTGAAAGCCTCAGTTTCCCTCCACAATCTCAGACAACTTCTCCAGGCATCCCCTCCTTCCTTCCTTCCCTCCTTCCTTCCTTCCCTCCCTGCCTCCCTCCCTTTCTTTCTTCCTTCCTGTGGGCCAGCAAGGTCCTGTCATCACTCTGTTTTGTCTTTTAAACTTGCATTTGCTTTATGTCTCTGTTAGATTAATTGTCCTGTCTTTTGTACCCTGACATTAGCCTTTAATTTCCACTTGGTATTATCAGATGGAGAAGTAGTCCACTGTTTTTAGTTCAAAATGTTTCTCACTTTTCTGAAGAGACTTCTATAGAAGATATTATTATTATCAAGTGGTTAATATTATCCCAAAGACTTTAGCAGGATGCAATTCTAGTTAAATTTAAGTTGGCTATTATACAAATACCTCTATGGGTTAATGATTCTGTAATATATTCCAGCATTCAAGATGTACTTAAAATCAGTTGAAGTTTTTATAATATCACAAGGTTGACATTATTTTCATTCACCTTAAGTTTCTAAGGGAAGAAAAAGTCATACAAGGATCATCTATAAACAGAATTATTTCCTTTTCTGTTATCTCTCAAGCATAGAACCGGCATGAATTTGAACTGAAACTTGAGAAGTAGAAGTATTTTGTCTTTCTCTTGCTTTTCTCTGGTTATGCCCCACTCTTTTTGACAGTTCATATTTCTGATCAGCCTGGTGTGTGTAAATGACACTCCAGTTGTGGTCTGATAATGAATTAAGGTGTTAGCCCTCCTAGAGTTATTTGTACTTTAATAATAAATGCAAAGGACCACATAACTTTAAGAAATCAAGGTCTAAAACCATCTTATTGGGAATCACTTCCCTGCCCTTCCATGCCTCTTCTGCATAGTGGTCCCTCCCCTCTTGGGGAGCAGGAGCTTTGATGGAGGTGGTATGCTTGCTGGATGCTCTCTGAATGCCGGGTGCACTTTCTCCTGATGGCTGCTTCCACTGCAGGCCTGAGCACAAGATTAGAGTCAGGTGACTATAGTTCATAACACACAATTACCTGACAGTGTTCTATCAGAATAAAAGATAGTCAAGAGACATTTATGCCACCCTTAAATATATTAAGTTGTTAAAGCATATAAAAATAATACTTCAGCTAATATTGCTTGTAGTGTCAGGATGCAGTTATATAGAGACAGTTCATATTTTACACTTAATTAATGTGCAGTGATAGGTTGGTTTCTCAATAATTGAATAACTGAGTCTTCTGATATGCTTTGGGTCATAAGCTTGAATGGCCTTGTTCAGATTATTTTAACATATACCTACTCATGCCCCCTTTTTCGTTTTTGCACAGACATGGGTGGTTTAACAGAGTAGATAAATGTCAGGGAAGTCCTGTGGTTATGAACGATGAGTCACAAAATGGTTATGGACATCGAAGGTCATTTATTGTGGTTCTAGGGCATTTGAAGCTGATCATTAACATAATATGGTTGTGAATCTTTCTGATTTTTACATGTGAGGAATTAAATGGGAAGAAGACTGTCAAAGTACTTTTCACTTTCACGCTTGGCTACATGAAGGAATCCTACATAAAATAAATTCAAATTTTATGGTTTAAGTTTTGGGGATAGTTAGTATTTATAATACTATATATAAGCTTATATACTACATATAAGTATATATACTTATAAACTATATATAAGCTTATATATATATATATATATATATATATAAGCATCATTTATAATGATGCTTACCCTCCATGATTACAAAGACAGGCACAGATATACAACCAAAAATCAAACCTATATTTTGTATTGAAGGATCCATGTTAAAAAGGTGATGATGTTCACCACTAGTTTTCAAACAAAATCAGTGTGCCAACCATTGTACATCCTTTATCTCATTTAATCCATTTAAAGCACACCATGAACAAGATAGTCACATCCCCATTTACTGAGGCTCTTAAAGGCTAATTTGCCTACTTTTAAGCTGAAAGTGAAAGTCGCTCAGTCGTGTCTAACTCTTTGCAACCCCATGGACTATACAGTCCATGGAATTCTCCAGGTCAGAATACTGGAGTGGGTAGCCTTTCCCTTCTCCAGGAGATCTTCCCAACCCAGGGATCGATCCCAGGTCTCCTGAGTTGCAGGCGGATTCTTCACCAGCTGAGCCACGAAGGAAGCACTGTTAAGCTGAAAGATCTCCTAAATCCAAAGCCCACACATCTTCGGTGCCACGCTCCTGCCCTCACTGTGGAAGCATCGTGGAAGGGGAACCGTGAGTCCTTTCATTGCGCTCACCCCCAGGCCACTTTCCAGCTGGTTCCTGGCTCTTCACTACATGCTTCACTGGGCAGGGCAAGCTTGGCTTGAAGTGGTGTTCCTTAAGAGTAGTTGGCTTCTGTTAGCCAGGTTCCCCAGGGCTATTGATTTCGACCAATCTTTCCTGTTTGTAACAAATAAACACGGCCTGAGATAAAAACTTGTAGGAAGAAATACACCATTTATATACAGATTGCTAAGAAGCATGTAATAGCTATTCATTAATACCATGCAGGTTATGTTTTTATAGAGAAAACACAAACAAAATTTCATGGACATCCACCCCCAAAGCTCCTCTGAGACTAACACATTTAAAGCAAACAATGAGTGAGTGAAGTGTTGATACATTTTAGAAACTAATTTTATAACTTAGTGAGCTTACACATAGATTAAGTATAGTATTTTATTCCCTCATAATATATTGGAAAAAAAAAA
>SJYT01051270.1:98244-115686 GCA_006410635.1 Cephalophus harveyi | reverse complement strand
GAGTCACAGGAGGTGCCAGGCTGGGGTGGTCTGGAGTCCCAGAGTTGACAGCTGTCACCTTCCGGGTTCATGGGTGTGATGGGTTTAGAGTCAACAGTCTCAAGCAAGTGCTAGGAGTTAAAGTCGAGATGAATTACTAATATACATAAAAGTTAAGTAATTATCTAAGAATAAGAAGCACACCGTAAGATGTTCATTGTCATTAGTCATGAGGAAAGGGCAAATCAAAACCAGAGACATCACTTCAAACCCACTGGGGTGGCTACAGTCACAAAAGCGGAAAAGAACAAGTTTTGGTGAGGATATAGGGAAATTAGAACCCTCATCCATTGCTTGTGAGACAGTAAAATCATAGTCATGGTAGAAAACAGTTTGGCAACACCTCAAAATGTTTAACAGAGAATTAACATGGGACCCAGAAACCCCACTTCCAGGTAGAGACCCCAAGTTACTGAAAACTGATTTTTAAAAAAGTACACGTCCACGCATGTTCATAGCAGCACTACTCACAAGAGCCAGAAGTAGAAACAACTCAAATGTGCATCAGCAGATGAATGGGTACACAAAATTTGGCATATCTGTACAATGTCATGAAAAGGAATGAAGTGTTAAAACATGCTACAATGTGGATTAACCTTAATAACATTATCTAAGTGAAAGAAGTCAGATGCAAAGGTCACATAAGGTCACATACTGTATGATTCCATTTACATGAAATATTCAGAATAGGTAAATTCATGGAACCCAGAATAGAGATTGCCAGGGGCTAGGAGGAGGGGGTAATGGGGACTGACTGCTTGATGGGTGTGGGATTTCTTCTTAGGGTGATGAGAAAGTTCTGGAACTAGACAGAGCTGGTGGTTGCACAACATTATAAATACACTAAAAGTCATTGAATTGTTCTTTTTAAAATGGTCAATTTAATGTTATGGTAATTCACTTAATAAAAAAAATACTTTAGAGAAAAAAATATAAGCATTGATTCACCCATCTCAAGATCAGAGTGTCAGTAATCCTGCACTAAAAACAAATGTTAAAAAAAGGTACTTAATGTTTAAATTCATGAAGAACAAGGAATACCAAGATTTAGGAGCAAGGTGCCTCTAGACCGGGAACTAGGCTCTCTCCACACCCAAAGCCTTCTAAAACCCACAACTAAAAAGCAGATTGTGCAAGGACTCTCCCAACACACCCGATCCACACTTGTGGCTCATCTACTCATTGTTTCTGGATCCAAGGAATGTTGAATAACAGTGACACTTTCCAATTAGCTATCAGAACATAGTAGCTAATTTAAATTATACACGTTCCCCTCTGTGAGACAAGTGAGTGACCGACAATTGTCCTAGTAGTCTGGTGGTTCACTAATGAGAATGTGATTCAAGTCAGTTGGTAACACAAGAGGAGTTATGGTCTTTTCTTGTCACAGAGAAGGGCATGTTGTAGGCGTGTAATTGGTGTTTGTGGGAGGGAGAAAGGGAGACAGGGAAGAAGTCAAGACGAAACTCAGATTTGGGGACTTCCCTGCGTCCAGTGGTTAAGACTTCGAGCTTCCACCGTAGCGGACACGGAATTCTTGGCCAGGGAACTAAGTTCCCACATGCCACACAGCGTAGCCAAAACACGCTACTCATGCTAAGTCACTTCAGTCGTATCCAACTCTTTGCAACCCCATGGACTGTAGCCTGCCAGGCTTCTGTTCCATGGGATTCTCCAGGTAAGAATACAGGAGTGGGTGGCCATTTCCTACTCCAAGCAAAAACATAGAAAGGGAAAAAACCTCAGGTCTGGTCAGGTAATTGCAGAAGAAATCATTTCAGTGAAGAATACCCAGACTTGCCTGCATCTGTCTTAAAGCTGTTTCTTTGGCCCCTAAATCCCACTTATAAGCCCACAGCAGAGGACGGAGCTCTAGACTCACAGTCAAGAGATTCAACTCAACTGTGAATAGTTGTATGTAACTTCAAACACTTCACCGACCTGAGCTAGGCTTTCTCGTTGAACCAGCCAGATTCCAACATGGCTCTCAGTTATAACAAGGATCCATTCTGGGATTTCTTCTGCAAGGCATGTTCTCTAAGAACCGGAAGAAGCTGGACCATTCCTGCTCAATGACAGACAACCATCTCAGGCAAAAGTCCTGTCCCTCCCTCAACAAACTGTCTTCTGAGCTTCGGAGAACTACACTCCACTCCTAGCATGGCTTTGAGATACTAATAACTGAAATTTCTGGACAAAATACAGTTATGATTCCCAGTGACTCCGAAGGGCTCCATCCAAACTGCTCATCACTGTAGGTGCGGGCAATGGGCTCTGTTGAAGGGTCTTAACCTGACTTCTGAATCACCCCCGTAATGTTCGTGAGTGCAAAAGCCTGATAAGAACCAGATGTGGATGCAGGCAAAGACCCGGAAGTCATTTCTCTCTCCTTTTCAGTGAACAGTATCCTCATAAACTTTCCCACTGGGTCATTGGCTTTTCTTCATCATTTCTAGGAGCTCCTTACGCAATTGAGGAATTGGCTTTTATCTAGGTTAAGAGTTGTATTCTTTCCCCAAATGGACTTTGCCTATAATATATTTTAGGCCACAAGAAAGTCTTTTTATTTTTAAGAAGTCAAATTTTTGAATCTCTTTTTGGATTTGGCTTAAGATTTTTTAAGTCATGTTAAAAGGCCTTCCCCATTCAGGGGCCAAAAGCAATTCTTGTGTGGTTTAAGTACTTTAGCTTCTTTTTTTAAATACCCAGGTCTTGGCTCCACTTAAAATTCATCCCATAAAGAAGATGTGGTGTGTGTACACACACACACCTGTCTCTTATACACATCTCAGGCAAGANTTAAGTCATGTTAAAAGGCCTTCCCCATTCAGGGGCCAAAAGCAATTCTTGTGTGGTTTAAGTACTTTA
The DNA here is from genome assembly GCA_006410635.1 of Cephalophus harveyi. NCBI lineage: Eukaryota > Metazoa > Chordata > Mammalia > Artiodactyla > Bovidae > Cephalophus > Cephalophus harveyi. Next base: position 112,779 of record SJYT01051270.1, on the reverse strand, counting down.
GCTTCTTTTTTTAAATACCCAGGTCTTGGCTCCACTTAAAATTCATCCCATAAAGAAGATGTGGTGTGTGTACACACACACACACACACACACAATCAAATACTACTCAGCTATAAAAAAAATAATGAAATAATGCCATTTGCAGCAACAAGGATGGACCCAGAAATGAACATATTAAGTGAAGTCAGTCAAAACGAGAAAGATAGTTACTATATGGTATCACTTATATTGGGTTTCCTAGGTGGTGCTAGTGGTATTAAAAAAAAAAAAAAAACACCTGCCAATGTAGGAGACTTAAGAGACTTGGGTTCAATCCTTGGATCAGGAAGATCCCCTGAAGGAAGGCAAGGCAACCCATTCCAGCATTCTTTCTTGGAGAATCCCTTGGACAGAGGAGGCTGGCAGGCTACAGTTCATAGGGTCACAGAGTCGGAAGCAACTGAGAGACTTAGCACGCGTCATTTATATGTGGAGTCTGAAACACGACTCACAGATACAGAGAACAGACTTGTGATTGCCAAGGGGGAAGTGGGTGGGGAAGGGATGGATTGGAAGTCTGGTATTAGCAGATGTAAGCTATTACGTATAGGATGGATAAACAACAAGGTCTCACTGTGTAGCACAGGGAACTACATACAATATCCTGGGATAAACCATAATGGAAAAGAAAATGAAAAAGAATGCATATATGTATAACTAAGTCACTCAGCTATACAGCAGAAGTTAACATTAATCAACTGTACTTCAATAAAATACATTCTAAACAGTAAAATAATAAAAGAAAGGAAAAATGCATCCTGGCATACCTCTCAGGTTACCACCAGTTACTTCAAACTGTAGTATCCCAGGTATGAATTTGGGCCAAACCAACAGCAGAAGCTTGTGAGACTGAAACAGATTCAGATCTGAGCCAGTTCACTTCCTTACTATCCAAGATCGGAAGCAAACTGTTTAAACCTATCCAGTTCTCAATTTCCCCCTCCATCAAGTAGAGATGACTCTAGCTGTCTACCAGGTTTTTCCGAGATTAAATGAGACAACTGCGGAGAAGCACTCTGCACAATGCCCACCACACAATAGGTGGTCAAAACATGACTGGCTGCCTCCTTTTTAGTTCTTCATTTTTCTTAATCTGTTTGCTTTTTTTTTCTTAGGTAATTTACAGCTTATCAAAGGACATGGAAACATCACAGAGAATGCAACTTGTCAATTTTCTTTGTTTTTAACTGTGAAAAGAAGAGGGAGGATTTGATCACGGCTAAAATTAGGCCTCAGGGCTAGTTGCGGATTGATTTAACTACAGTAAGTGCAGTCTCTTTAACTGTGTATATAGTAGATTTGAAAGATAGTAATATATTAATATTGCAGGACTGTTAGAAGCCAAGGAAGTCGGCTCATCAATCCTGTGGATCAAGAAGATGACCGATCAGAGCCAGACCACTCACTCCAAATGCATTCACGGACTATGTACCTTGCACAGTGCATTTTGAAATATTTGAGATCTACATGCTGTCTATACAGTTTTAGAATAATCTCCAAAACAAAGATGCAAAAATGGCAAGCAGAATACACACCCAACAATAGAATGATTCATTGAAATACGTTAGAAGGGAATTTTGGTATTTTTAAATAAATATATAAATATAGTTTATTTTAAAACACAAATGGAAAGATACATATTAAGTGGAAAAGACTATACATGTTTCTGCCAACCACAGGCATAATAAATGTATGAACACTATGCAAAGATAAGAAAATGTTATAAAACCATTAAAATGGGGTTCTTTTAATTTTCTTTCACATTATTACAAGTTTTTCTTCCCAAGAAAAAGATGATTCTGGAATAAATTTCAAGGTTGTCTAGGGATCAGCCTATGTCTAGATTTCAGAGTTCTCAATAATCTAACTCTGGCAAGGTTACAGAAATAATTTTTTTAGATCATCAATGTGCACCAAAAAAAAAAAAAAATGAAAGAACACTGCACTGAGTTTTATCCTATAAAAGGGTCACTCGCCACAATGTTACTTAATAGAAGATAACTTTTATCCATGGGAAATAAATGTCAAAAGAAGCGTCAAAGAAATGATAGAAGACACTCAAAAATGGTTTAAAGACTTAAACGTAAGACATGACACTATAAAACTCCTAGAAGAGAGCACGGGCAAAACATTCTCTGACAAATAGTACCAATGTTTTCTTAGTGAGTCTCCCAAGGCAACAGAAATAAAACAAAAATAAACAAACGGGGCCTAATCAAACTTACAAGCTTGACACTCAAAAATGGTTTAAAGACTTAAACGTAAGACATGACACTATAAAACTCCTAGAAGAGAGCACGGGCAAAACATTCTCTGACAAATAGTACCAATGTTTTCTTAGTGAGTCTCCCAAGGCAACAGAAATAAAACAAAAATAAACAAACGGGGCCTAATCAAACTTACAAGCTTTTGCACAGCAAAGGAAATCATTAAAAACATGAAAAGACCACCTACAGACTGGGAGAAAATATTTGCAAATGAAGCAACAGCCAAGGGCTTAATTTCTAAAATATAAAAATAACTCATACAGTGCAATAGCACAAAATAAGCAACCCAACTGAAAAATGGGCAGAAAACCTAAACAGATACTTCTCCAAAGCAGACAGACAAATGGCCGACAGGCAGATGAAAAGATGCTCAGCATCACTGGTTATTAGAATGTAAATATAAACGTAAATCAAAACAACAATGAGGTATCACCTCACACCAGTCAAAAAGTCTACAAACAATACATGCTGGAGAGGGTATGGAGAAAAGGACACCCCCCCACACACACACTGTTAGTAGGAATGTAAGTTGGTATAGCCACTATGGAAAGCAGTATGGAGGGTCCTCAGAAAACTAAAAACAGAATTACCATAACATCTACCAACCCCACTCGTGGGTATATATCTGCATAAAACTCTAATGTGAAAGAATACTCGCACCCCAGTGTTCACAGCAGCACTAGTCACAATAGCCAAGACGTGGAAACAACCTCAAAGTCCACTGACAAATGAATGGATAAAGACGTGGTGTGATATATAGAATGGAGCATCACTCAGCCATTAAAAAGAACAAGAGAATGCCCCTTGCAGCAACACGGATACAACTAGAGATTATCACACTAAGTGAAGCATTTCGGACAAAGAAAAACAAATATCACATGGCATCACTTATATGCGGAATCTAACATAGGAAACAAACCTATCTACAAAACAAAAACAGACTCATGGACCGAGAACAGGCCTGTGGTTGCCAAGGGGGCGGGGTAGGGGATTGGCGGGAGAGATGGAACAGGAAGTTAGGGTTAGCAGATGTAAGCTATTATGTACAGAATAGATAAACAACAAGGTCCTAACTGTAGACCACAGGGAATTATATTCAATATACTGTGATAAACCATAAGAACATAAAGGATATGCATATATAACTGAATCACTTTGCTGCACACCAGAAACTAACACAACATTGTAAACCAACCTTAATTTTTAAAAATTACTTTAAAAATTTTTAAAAATGACAGAAGAGTGATTTTCCTCGATTCTTATTTCCACTTAGCCTTTGCCTGTTCCATCTGCTGGTGACCAGCGTGCATATATAACTCTTGACTTTGTTTTGCAAACTTGGGGTTGGGGGGAGAAAGGAAGTTGAAAGAAAAGGGAATCTGAAATACGAGAAACTCCATAATCCAAATAGCATTCTATATCTCATCACTCCTCAGCCCCTTTTCTCTAACATTTAAGGAAGTAAAAAAGAAAAAAATACTTCATTTTTTTAAATGGCTTTAGAGAATTATAAGAACATAATATAGACACTGTAGAAAATTTGGAAAATACAGAAAAGCATGAAGAAGAAAATAAAATTCACGTATAAACCCATTAATCCAAAGAAAAATCATGTTGGTCTACTTCCTTCTGGTATTTCTTTAATATATTTTTAAATGAATTATTGTCAGATGATCTTTCATTTCCCATAAATTGTGTGGCCTGACAGGCCCAATCCATGGATTCAATGGAATGGGGGAGTGATGGGGTGAGGGACAGACACCATCAAGGGGTCATTCTTCAGGTCTTATCTCATTCACAAAAGACAGTGGTGAAGTCAGGCACTGCTGAAGAGAAATTGATTCTGAAACTTAACACACCTTGGAAGTCTGAACTGTAGACCTTCCCATAGGTTACAGGGCAGAGAGGACCAGAGTTGGGGAGCAGGGTGGTGGTTAGGGACGATGTTGCCCTGCAGGGCAAGAGGCCTGAGAGCCTAGCACCTGCCTGAGAAAGGTGGGGTGGGGCCAAGCTTAGAGCCAGCAGCACCTCCAGGAGGGATGCTGCTTCAGGAAGGATGCTCCCAGGACCAGGGCCCACTCCAACAGAGGCGGATGTGACTGGGGGTCAGAGGGTGGCAGTATCATAGGAAATTGAGGCCGGGTCGTGTTGCAGAAGGACCACTGGGCCCTGGCTAAATCAAGAGTACAAACTAGAAGTGACAAAGACACGCTGGAAAGTTCTCTTCTCCCTCCCAGGATGGAGGCTCCTGAAATGACTCCTGAAATGAAGTCACCAAAAATAAACAGAACACTATTTCCTTGTAATCTGAGTTGTAGGGCATATAAATTTGTGACTCCTAAATATCTGTGCTATAGTTACACATCTCATTAATGTTTTATTAAGCTAGAATTATGAGACATTTTTACTACTGATTTTCTTTCGCTTAATAAATTATGAAAACTTCACTACAGTATTAAATATTTTTTAAAAAACATAATCTAAAGGGCTATCTGGTATCCCACCACGTGGGTATTCCTACTTTAGCTGAGTGGAAATTAATGCGCTAAAACTGTAAGCAATGATTAACCCTCAAAATTATAAATCAACTCTGCTTCAATAAAATAAATTAAAAAAAAAAAACTGTAACGTGATTACCAAAATTACAAATGATTGATAACATGACATTTTTCGATCTCATTTTCCATCTCGAAGTAATTAAAGAAACTCAGATGAGAAGACAATCAGATGCTTTTACTGTCAGCTGAGCAAGTTGCAAGAAATTTTAAATATAATAAAAGCCAGCGTTGGCAAGGCTTCAGGAAAGTGGGCACTCACATCGACATCTGGCCAAAGCTGTAAATTAGTATGACTTTTCTCTGGGCCATTTGGCAATACATTCCCGGAGCCTTTCAAAGACCATTTGTGTGCGGCAGCACTGGCAAACCATTGAGTACGTGCTCAGTGAGGAACGTGTCCTGAATTACCCTCAAACAGTCAGGGGCTGGTCTACACATCACATGTATCAAATTCTTACATCTCTGAATCCCAGATGTTAGCAGTGGCCATCTGCCGAGCACTAAATACTGATGCAGGATAAAGATTAAGGGGCCATGTGACGGCATTCTCGCAGCCACCTGCAGGCAGAAATGCCATGAGATGCTTGCAGAGCTGAGAGGGTCCTCAGAACGGGGATTAGTCCCTGGGGTCTGACCCCAAAGCTTGAATTTGAAGATTTGAAAGCCCCAAGCACCCACTGCCCCCTAGGTGAATCTTGCAATAAACCATCACCCACGTGATGTGCCCTACACAACCGTCCTTCCCAGGTAATAGGCTTACATTATCCAGAGCAGATCCCCAGCCCAGACAGGGAAGATCTACCACATATGTGTCTGGAGGCCAGATGGTGCAGAAAACACAGATCTGCTTGTTGGAATTCATCTGCATGTTATCCCCAGATGGTTGAGGGTCCCCTGACTGGCTGGCATATGGAATCGGGCATTTAAGACACATAAACAAGTTACCGAAGTGCAGAAAGAGAGAGGGATGGAGAGGCTCGGGTCTGGTCCACTTGGATCATGAAAATGAATGTCCTGGGACAAAATACCTGTGTGACCTTTGTGCAAAACGAAGCATTTTTTGTTTTAAAATAGAAGTTTCATTTTTCACACTGGAACAGCCTGCTCTTCTAAAGATCTGGCTCTTCAAGCAAGCTGAAAAATCTTGTTGTTTGAAAACCATAATGCATCTTTGCAAACCTTGGAGACTGGGATTACATGCACAGTGGCTTTGAGAGGAAGAAACGATGTACAGGGCATGTTCTTGGGCTAAAAACTCCCTTTCAGTAAAGGCCAGTCAGTAGTGGTATTTAGTACATTTCTGAAGCTGGTGGGAATCTTGAGGACAAAGTTATAAAAGCAGGGTTAACAACAAATAAAAATACAGATGCACCTGCCCTGAGGTTCTGACATTTTTCTGATGGCCTTGCATTGTTTGTACTAGCTGCACGGCAGGAAAAACTCAGTCTTACACCCTGGAATGGGTTTAGTTATATTCTAATATGCATTGATCTTAGAGCTTTAGCCCAGGGAAAATATGAGTCCGTAATGGCTCATAGAAGCAAGGAGACTAGTTTCTTTTACTTCATAAAGCTTTGCTGAGCTAAGCTGTATGAAGCCTAAGTAACAGAGCTAGTTACCACCAACTGAGAAAAACAGATCATTCTGTGATTAATTATGATCTTAAAAGCACCCAGTGCTTAAATGAAAAATTGCATTTCAAAGGCTAGCATTTATAAGAAGGAAAAAGGAGAAGCCAGCACACTCCAGTCCAAGAGCATCCAACATGTACATGGTAGGTATAGGTGTTGTGGGGATTAAAACATGGAACTTTCCTGGTGGTCCAGTGGTTTTAAGAATCCCCCTGCCAAGGCAGGGGACACCAGTTCAATCCCTGGTTCAGGAAGATTCCACATCCCTTGGGGCAACTAAGCCGTGTGCCACAGCTACTGAAGTCCACGCTACAGAGCCTGTGGTCCGCAATAAGAGCAGCCACCACAGAGAGAAGCCCTAGTTACAGCAGCTAGAGTAACTCCCACTCTCCACAACCAGAGAAAGCCCAAGCACGGCGAGGAAGACCCAGCACAGCCCCAAATAAAATAAATACATTTTAACAAATACAAGCAATATGTATTATCACCTGGAAACATTACAGGAGCTTCCAAGCAATCAAACCTTATGCCTTACTTTCAGTAAACATTCAGGAAGGGGGGGGGGAATCATTATCAAGTTGTAGGATTGATCATTTCAATGAAGGTTTTGCAAGAAAGCCAAGGAGGGTAGCTTTCAAACATCCCACTTTGAGCAAGGTACAAAGAAGTTCCTCTCCCCCTTAGCATATGAGATGTTTGAAAGGCTTATAGTTACCTAAAAATGAGAGACCACCACAGCAGCTTTTTTGTTCTTGTATGTGTGCATGTCTGTAGATGGTAAGTTCCCTACATACAAACACTTAAGCTGCAAACTTGCAAAGATGCAGACATGTATTCACTTCTCCACGTGTTAGCTCACGTCTGGTGTGCACTGTCATATGTGTGCGTCCTCTACAAGTGGTTGTGCTTTTGTGTACTCTACACACTGTACAGTAGAACAGTGTATTTCAAGCCAAGGATGTCTGGGAGCAAGTGTAAAAGCAGTGGTACATGGCCAATTATGTTAACTGGGTGCCAAGGCTAACTCTGTTGGACTTAAGAACAAACTGGACTGATGAATGCGCTCTCAGAACAGAACTCGTTTGTATGGAGTGGACTGACAGTATACTGTGTCCATGGGATTCAAACTCTCAGCTATCTAGACACACTGGCTGTTCCAGAAAGTATCAGACACTGGCTCAGTCCTCAGGAACTCACACAATTTGGATTTCCTGGAAGCTAAGCATGAAACAAGTTTTAGATTCCCTTTGTCATAGCTGTGAAGGGCAGAGAGAAAATATATTTCGATTTAGCCCATTTCACCAGCTCCCCAATTTTCCCCCAGAACCAAAGGTGGAGGAAACACCTTCCTAATCCCTTCATCACTTTCTGGCCCTGCCTCCTCCTCCTGCCAGTTGAGTAACTCCCACTCTCCACAACCAGAGAAAGCCCAAGCACGGCGAGGAAGACCCAGCACAGCCCCAAATAAAATAAATACATTTTAACAAATACAAGCAATATGTATTATCACCTGGAAACATTACAGGAGCTTCCAAGCAATCAAACCTTATGCCTTACTTTCAGTAAATATTCAGGAAGGGGGGGTGGGGGGCGGGGAATCATTATCAAGTTGTAGGATTGATCATTTCAATGAAGGTTTTGCAAGAAAGCCAAGGAGGGTAGCTTTCAAACATCCCACTTTGAGCAAGGTACAAAGAAGTTCCTCTCCCCCTTAGCATATGAGATGTTTGAAAGGCTTATAGTTACCTAAAAATGAGAGACCACCACAGCAGCTTTTTTGTTCTTGTATGTGTGCATGTCTGTAGATGGTAAGTTCCCTACATACAAACACTTAAGCTGCAAACTTGCAAAGATGCAGACATGTATTCACTTCTCCACGTGTTAGCTCACGTCTGGTGTGCACTGTCATATGTGTGCGTCCTCTACAAGTGGTTGTGCTTTTGTGTACTCTACACACTGTACAGTAGAACAGTGTATTTCAAGCCAAGGATGTCTGGGAGCAAGTGTAAAAGCAGTGGTACATGGCCAATTATGTTAACTGGGTGCCAAGGCTAACTCTGTTGGACTTAAGAACAAACTGGACTGATGAATGCACTCTCAGAACAGAACTCGTTTGTATGGAGTGGACTGACAGTATACTGTGTCCATGGGATTCAAACTCTCAGCTATCTAGACACACGGGCTGTTCCAGAAAGTATCAGACACCGGCTTTGTCCTCAGGAACTCACACAATTTGGATTTCCTGGAAGCTAAGCATGAAACAAGTTTTAGATTCCCTTTGTCGTAGCCGTGAAGGGCAAAGAGAAAATACATTTCGATTTAGCCCATTTCACCAGCTCCCCAATTTCCCCCCAGAATCAAAGGTGGAGGAAATACCTTCCTAATCCCTTCATCACTTTCTGGCCCTGCCTCCTCCTCCTGACAGAGGCATCTGTACCTCCCGTGAACTCCCAGCCAGACTGGGAACACGCCTGTCACTGTCTGCCTGCCTAAAATAGCTGCGCCAGCAAAAGCAGCCAGACACTGCACTCCCTCCACTTCGCTGAAGTTTTCAGCACCAAGATGAAGACCTGTCTGTAGGATCCCCGCAACACACATAATTTATGCAGAAAATTAAAGCATACAGAGAGGTGCTTTTCCTTTCATTTCTAAATTTAGACGTAATCTAATTAGCAATAAATGCCTGATAATATAGATGATATCAGCATCTTTATAGTGCTGTTACTCTGCAGCATTATGTGGGTTTAAGGAAGGGGGTAGCACGTCGGAATTATGGTAAGAAACCTCCAAATCCAGCCCCAAATACATGTTCACCTTCTTGAAATTAGATAATCTCACAAACATGACTGTAACTCTTCTTAAAAAAATTTTACTTCATAATGGAGCATAGTTTTTAATGCTCTTTTATTGATAGTATTTTGTTGTTGTTCTTGAGTAACAGTTGATTAACAATGTTGTGTTGGTTTCAGATGTATAGCAAAGTGATTTAGTTACATATATACATGTATCTCTTCTCTTTCAAATTCTTTTCCCATGTAGGTTATAACAGAATACTGAGCAGAGTCCCCTATACTATACAGCAGGTCCTTGTTGGTTGTCTCTTTCTCCTTCTTAAAAAGCTCCTCTGGTTTATGGAAAATACCACAGAATCATGAAGACTTCCTAATAAGCTTTCCAAGCGAAAAAAGTCATTGTAATTACATTCAAATTCTTACAAAACAACACAGTTCAGATGTTTTAAAGAGAATACAGAGTTCAGGCATATCCAGGTTTTGCTCCAGTCTCTTACAAGTCAGGGCTTCCCAACCTTAAAGCTCTTAACATTTGAGTGCAGCTGATTGTGCAGGACTGACCTGTGTATTACAGGATGTTTAGTGGCGTAACCCCGGCCTCTGCCCCTGAGATACCAGTCCGCAAATGTGTCCAGACAGCGTCAAGCACCCTGGGGCTGACAACCCCTGCTGTGAATGATGGCTCATAGCTGATCCTTTCCTGGCCAAGGAAGGCTGCCCAGGGTCCCAGCTTGGGAGATGTCCACCTCATTCCTCATCTCTGCCAGCAGTCACTGACCCCCTTTCTCCAGGACGGAAGCACTTCCTCCCATCCTTACACCAGCTCCTTCCAGAGAGACAAATCTCACCAGCAACGTCAGGCAACATGGAAACGAGAGCTGAATGCTCCTAAGATCCTTAGCACTGAAATGGACTTTCCTCACTCTGCTCCGTGTTAAAGTTACGGGTGCCTGTGAAGGTCTTTCAAGGGTGACAGCAAAATAACAGCTACAGGACAAGAGGCCCACCTCGCTGACCTCACACACACAACTTAGCCTCCCTGACCCTTGGGCCCAGGAAAGAACATGAAGTTGGACCAGGTGATCGCAGGAAACGTTGCCAGTTCTTCCGTCTACCGCTTCTCTTTTGTGTCACTCAGGCGTGTCTGACGCTTTGCGACCCCATGGACTGTAGCCCTCCAGGCTCCTCTGCCCATGAGATTTCCCGGGCAAGGATACTGGAGTGGGGTGCCATTCCCTTCTCCAGGGGGTCTTCCCCATCCAGGGATTGAACTCAGGTCTCCTGCACTGCAGGCAGATTCTTTACTGTATGAATCCTGCAAAGGGTCTCAGCTATTTTCTCACATGAAAGAGGGCACATCACACACACACACAGAGCTTCCTTGGTGGTCCAGTGATTAAGAATCTGCCTGGCAATGCAGGGACACAGGTGCAATCACCGGTTCAGGAAGATTTCACATGTCGCGAGGGAACCAAGTCCACGTACCACAAGTACTGAAGCCCATGCGCCTAGATCCCGCGCTCTGCAGCAAGAGAAGCCACAGCAACGAGGAGCCCGCACGCTGCGATGCAGAGGAGACGACGCTCACCGCAACTAGGGAAAAGCCTTTAAGCAAAAGCCCAGCGCAGCCACAGCTAAATACATAAAACTCAAAGTAAGCAAATAAAATCCAAACACAGACACACAAGGAGGGAAGCCACGGTCCCTTTCACCTTTTGCACAATACATCAGAAAGATCAACTGGGTTTGGGTCCCAGCAAAGCCTGTGTGACCTCAAACAGCTTCCTCAGCATCTGTGCTTCTCTGAAGGGTAGCAGATCATGTCACCCCAAAAGATGCCACTTTGGTGTAAGAGTTATTATGAGCTGAAGGTAACTGGGAAGCAGCAGATATACGAAAAACTGTCTGCTCTCCCATTTTCCAAGAAAGCTTAAGTTGACAAAAGTGTTCCTTCTCCTCCTCCACCAAGGACAAAGGTTAACCCCCAGAGGCAGCTTCAGACCCTATCCACCTGGTGATACCAGAGGAACCTATGTAACCAACTTTGCTCCCCAGCCTTCATCTCTGCCCGGGAAACCCCAAAAGTGACTTCTTTTGTCCTGTCATTTCTCCACAGATTTACTGACCTTTTTTGAAGATGCTAAATAAACCAGAATTCTAAGCCACTTCTTAAACTCGTTTTTCTCTGAGTAGCTCTCATGTTTACATGGGGTGTACATGTTAATAGACTTCTGTTTGTTTTTCTCCCATTAATCCTTTTTTTTTTAACAGGGATCTCCAACCAAGAACTCAGAAGGGTGGAGGGAAGTTTTCCCTCGTTTATACCTTCATCTGTAAAATGGAGAGGGAGGTAGTCTATGTTAGACAAAAAGCACAAAACTGTAATAGAGTCCTGACTCCATGTTGGATCTGTTTCTTTAACTTTTTTATTCTACTGCTTTGGCAGTAAGAATGTTGCCTATAGCCTGAAATATACAGGTGGTCATTCTCAAAGCTCGGACCTTTAAAGGTATAACATTTTCCCATTCATATAGAGATAAAAAGTTGCCCAACAGAGAGTAACATTTGTCTGGTTGAAGGTTTGACCACGTGACTTGTCCTTCACAGACACTGTGCAAACAAAGGCCACCCAGAAGTCTGCAACAATCAATCACACCCCTCCCCCTTTTAGTATAAAAGAAGATTTAATTCTAACTCTGGGAAGATGGTTCTCTGGGACAGTGGTCGTCCACCATCTTCTCAGGCTGCTGGCTTTCCAAACAAAGTCTCTATTCCTTGCCCTAACACCTGGTCTCTCAATTTACTGACCTGTCATGCAGTGAGTAGTACAAGCTTGACCCCATAACAAAGAAACAGCAAGGGTTTTATGCAATGCTTTCAACTAGACTGCATATACATTCACAGGCTATGGTATAAAACAGAAGAAGATTGCTTTTGCCCAACTTGCTTCAGATTCTGGGTCCAGGCCCAAGAGGCTGCATGCAAGGTAGTCTTAGCATAATACATTTATCTACCAATACAGGTGAGCCCCTAGCCACATGTGGCTATAAGCACATGAAACACGGCCAGTCCTGGCTGGGACGTGTGTGCAGAACACACACAGAACTGCGAAAACCTGATATGGAGAAAAAATGTGAGGCATCTTACTATGTTTTAATATTGATCATATGCTGCAATCATCTACTTTAAACGTATTGATTAAATAAAATATATCATCAAAATTAATTTGACCTGTTTCTTATTACCTTTAATATGGCTAGAGAAATACCTGAATTACATCATGTGTCTTCCATTATGTTTCTATTGGACCATGGCAAATGGACAGAGGAGGCTGGTGGGCTACAGTCCATGGGGTTGCAAAGAGTCGGACATCACTGAGCAACTATCATTTTCACATTTCATGCTGAGCTAACTGACCCACTCCGAAGGCCATACTCAATGGCAGCTAAGTCAGTTTTTACTTATTGGTGGAAAATGGGTTTCTTCTAGTCCTCTGTACAGTTTGAGTCTGGAGTACAGAAAAGTGTCACTCTAAGGCACATGTCAGCTGGTCTTTTACACCCAATGCCCTTTCCGGTGCTTCATGGGGGCGTTTGTCTGCCAGGCACTGTCACTCTCTGGATCTGATTTTCAGATGTGCCGAGAGCAAGCGGAGGATGAAAGCATATGCACGATACAGAGAATGGGGAGTCGAGGGGCCAGTCTGAATTTCAATCCCACGTTTTTTATCTATCTGACCGCTGTGCCCACAACACTTCATCTGTAAGATGATGACCCATAACAGGGCAGAGCTCGCAGAGCCGCTGGTGAAGATGAATGAGTATTCAGCACAGCACCGGGTGCCTGGCTGACATTTCAGAAATGGTAGATGAAACCAACAATCAAACTCCATTAACAGATAAGAAGATGAGGGGTCCAGGACAGAAGCTGCCTGCTCTAAATCCCATGAATCTGATGCAACACCTCCAGAAACTTATTAAACAAGCATAAGATGCATATTTAATACTTACTGTGCATGCTTGCTAAGTTGTTTCTGTCGGCTCGGACTCTGTGCGACCCCGTAGACTGTAGCCTGCCAGGCTTCTCAGTCCATGGGATTCTCCAGGCAAGAATACTGAAGTGGGTTGCCATTCCCTTCTCCAGGAGATCTTCCTGACCCAGGGATTGAATACATGTCTCTTATGTCTCCTGCAGGTTCTTTACCCACTAGTGCCACCTGGGAAGCCCTTTAATACTCGCTGTCTGAGTTCAATTCAGCCAAAGGGTAAAAGAGCAAGAAGTTCTGAGCAGAAAATGATCTTAGGAATTGTCCAACTTCTCATGTGAACTTGAATCACACTGATGACCTGGCTCCAGGGGCTGCACACTCTTGTGTAGAAACTACAGATGTTTCTAAAATGGAACATCTCCCCACATTCTCTGCTGTACATTTTAAATGTCCATTAACAGAGGAGAGGATAAAGAAGACATATTACATACATACAATGGAATACTCAGTTCAGTCGCTCAGTTGTGTCTGACTCTTTGCGACCCCATGGACTGCAGCACACCAGGCTTCCCTGTCCATCACCAACTCCCAGAGCTTCCTCAAACTCATGTCCATAAAGTCGGTGGACATGAATACTATTCAGCCACAAGAAAACAAAATAATGCCATTTGCAACAACATGGATGGACCCAGAGACCATAGTAAGTGAAGTAAATGAGACAAAGACAAATATCATATGATATCACCCATACATGGAATCTAATTTTTGTAAAAAATGATATAGATGAATTTGTTCACAAAACAGAAACAGATTTACAGACTCAGAAAACAAACTTATGGTTACCAAAGGAGAAACATGGCGCAGGAAGGGATAAATCAGGGGCTTGGGATTGGCATACTACTACATGCTACTCTATGTAAGATGCCAAGAAAATGCACTGGTCATAGCAAACACCCTCTTCCAACAACACAAGAGAAGACTCTACACATGGACATCACCAGACGGTCAACACCGAAATCAGATTGATTATATTCTATGCAGCCAAAGATGGAGAAGCTCTATACAGTCAACAAAAACAAGACCAGGAGCTGACTGTGGCTCAGATCATGAACTCCTTATTACCAAATTCAGACTCAAATTGAAGAAAGTAGGGAAAACCACTAGACCATTCAGGTATGATCTAAATCAAATCCCTTATGATTATACAGTGGAAGTGAGGAATAGATTTAAGGGCCTAGATCTGATAGATAGAGTGCCTGA
>SJYT01051270.1:74818-89706 GCA_006410635.1 Cephalophus harveyi | reverse complement strand
GTTGGAGAAGACTCTTGAGAGTCCCTTGGACTGCAAGGAGATCTAACCAGTTCATTCTGAAGGAGATCAACCCTGGGATTTCTTTGGAAGGAATGATGCTAAAGCTGAAACTCCAGTACTTTGGCCACCTCATGCAAAGAGTTGACTCATTGGAAAAGACTCTGATGCTGGGAGGGATTGGGGGCAGGAGGAGAAGGGGACAACAGAGAATGAGATGGCTGGATGGCATCACGGACTCAATGGATGTGAGTCTGAGTGAACTCCGGGAGATGGTGATGAACAGGGAGGCCTGGCGTGCTGCGATTCATGGGGTCACAAAGAGTCAGACACGACTGAGTGACTGAACTGAACTGAAGGTTACTCAGCCAGTCAGGAGCCTAGATACAAAGCCAGTAGAACTAGAAAACACACTTTAGGACAGAAGAGTTGGAAAAAAGAAAAAAAAAAACACCTGAAGCCTTCCTTTTTTTTTTTTGGCTGTGCCGAGCAGCAAGCCAGACCTTAGCTCCCCAACCAGGGATCAAACTTGTGTCCTCTGAATTGGGAGTCAGAGTCTTAGCCACTGGACCACCAGGGAAGTTCATCTTAACAAGTAGAATTACTTTCCCCAAATTAGTTGCCATCTTCCCAGCCAGCACCCCACCCCCACAGTGGACAGAACCCATCAAAGGCGCTTTGTGAGGACTCAGGGCAATTCTACCCACACACTTAAGTGCTGATTGCCAAATCAATGAACGGCCACATTAGTGATCTAAATGAAGCTTAAAAATGAAGCTGTTTCAGAGGTTATTCAACTTCAATAAGCCTTCACTTTCCCAACCACCTGATCTGCCATGGTCTGCAATTTATTGGGACTGTTTAACTGATCAAGGTTCTCACTGTGTGTGTTTGCTTAGTGGGAACGTTTCAGATTTTAAATTCAACAAGAGAACTACTCCCAGGGAAGCATCTTACTGCTTGATGATGCTTATCTTCAGCCTCATGCCCAGCTTTCCTTCTGGTTTTCTACATCACCAACAAAATTCATAATAATTATTATTGTTTAATCTAAAATGTGTGCAGCGTCTGCCAACTCATTCTCAGTTTGAAGACTTATCTTTCGCTGATGCTTTAAATGAATCAGCATGGGTTTCTATTTTCTTTAAAAATGAATTATGCATGTGATTTCGGCAAGGTGTTTTAAGCTCTTCCTTTCAGGTGAACTTTCAAACAAAATCCCCAGTCAGCCAAGGTACTACAGATGTTAACCCTTTCTGGGAATTCACTCACTGTCTCCACACACAACGAAATAACTGCAGTCTGTGGCTACCAGGGAATCCACTAAACCTGGCCACGTCCACCGGTCCCTCGTCTTGGGTACCCTTCCTGAAGACCACAATGCTAACTAAACACAGAAGTGACTTTTCTTCTAAACTGAAAGACAACTGATCAACCTACCTAACTTGCCTCCTTGCCTCGTTCTCAGTTCTAGTGCTTTCAGCCCCGAAATGGGGGGCCTGGGTGAGTGCGGAAGCAGCAAGTGGCCAGGTATCTCAAACCCGAGAAAAGGGAAGGTGCAAATGCTCTGAGAAATGAGGTCAGAGACACAGCCAGGGACCTGGGCCCACAGATCAGATTGGGGGGGATTTATTGTAGGTGTAGTGGAAATCCACCACAGCTTCCTAACAGCATCTCATGTGGCCATGAGAAAGATTCAGTCCAGCCACTGTGGAAAATACAGGGTGGGCGCCAACAGCAGGAGAAGGGGGAGTTGAGGCAAGACAAGAGTGGCCTGGACCAGGGCAATGATGGCAGAGGTGATGAAACATGGTTTGGCCAAATGTAGAACCAAACTCCTTGAGGACAGAGGCACTAAGGACACAAGAGATGTCCTAAGAATTAGAAAATATTTAAGGATGAGAATACAGATGCTCGGCCATGATATAACGATGCATTAATAACCTTATCTTTTTGTATGAAGACCACCACACAGGGTATTATGTTAAGTGAAACAGACCAGACAAAGAAAAACAAATACCATGACCTCATTTTTCGGTGGACTCTAAAAAGGGAAAAAAGAACACACACACCAAGCTCACTGTATGGCTGTGAGCATAACTGAGCCATCCTGGGCCCATGCGGCTCCTCCTGTCCTCCCGCTGACCCCACCTAGGACTGTACAGGGCAGTTAATAAGTCGCTCAGTCGTGTCCAACTTTTTGCGACCCCATNGGTGGACTCTAAAAAGGGAAAAAAGAACACACACACCAAGCTCACTGTATGGCTGTGAGCATAACTGAGCCATCCTGGGCCCATGCGGCTCCTCCTGTCCTCCCGCTGACCCCACCTAGGACTGTACAGGGCAGTTAATAAGTCGCTCAGTCGTGTCCAACTTTTTGCGACCCCATGACTATACAGTCCATGGAATTCTCTAGACCAGAACACTGGAGTGGGTTGCCTTTCCCTTCTCCAGGGGATCTTCCCCCAGGGATCAAACCCAGGTCACCCACACTGCAGGCAGATTCTTTACCAGCTGAGTCATTAGGGAAGCCCCAAAATACTGAAATGGGTGGCCTATCCCTTCTCCAGCAGATATTCCCAACCCAGGAATCGAACTGGGGTCTTCCACACTGCAGGTGGATTCTTTACCAACTGAGCTATCAGGGAAGCCCTCTCTGTCATTAGGGCCTTTGTAATTAAGAGATACTTTTTAATAATCATTAGGAGCAGGTGGCCTGCAAGTTCTATTAGGCCACCAATAATGATGAATACTGGCATCCATGAGACCAGTTCAGTTCAGTTGCTAAGTCGTGTCTGACTCTCTGCGACCCCAAGGACTGCAGCACGCCAGGTGAGACCAGTTACCCATTCATAAACTTAACTTAGGAAGGTACATCCTGTTTCAAGCACTCACCCCACACCCTAGATTAACTATAAGACCGTCCCAATGTCCCTTTGGAGGTGTGGAGTATAGCTGTGAATGCTTCTGGGTCACTATCCACCTGATCCAGACCCCACCCGGCAAGTTACCCTGTAATACCCTGGTCCACTGATTATACAGAACTGCCTGCCTTGCTTTTCTCTCTCAAGATGCCTTCTCAGTTCAGTGGGCACTTTTGGTTCCCTCCATCCTCCAGCATTCATAAATACAGAGAACAGCAATTGGTGGTTGCTAAAGACAGCGGGGGAGATGGACGAAGGGGATCAAATGGTAGAAACTTCCAATTATATAAATAAGTCATGGAGATGTAATGTACAACAGGTGACTATAGCTCATAATGTCTACATATTAAAAGCTGCTGAAAGCGTAAATCCTACAAGTTCTCATCATAAGAAAAATAACTATGTATGATAACAGATGTTAGCTAGATCTGTGGTGATTTCACAGTTTACACAAATATGGAATTATACACTTGGAACTAATATAGAAAGTCCATTATATCTCAATTAAAAAGGGGGAGGAGGGGAATTAAGTAGCATGAAGACGATTCCAAGGTCCATGGGTCTATCCTGATTTTGCCAAATGAGCAACTAGCTATGATAACCCTCATGTCAGCCAGGATTGGCCACCGGCAGCCTGGTGGATCCCTGAGCAGAGCAACCACCAGGAAGTGAAGACAAAACACAGAAGCCACCTGGGAGCGGCCAGAGCAATGCAGGAGAGCTGGTGGCCAGGGAAGCTCCAGGACCCCCAAGGTCCTGGCAGGTGGGGGGTCTGCAGCCGGTGATCTCGGGATGTGGCTGCTTGCCTTAGCAACACTATCTCCATCTACAGTGATAAATTACCCTGCTCTCTTACACATTCAGTTCATTTTTAAATAATCGGTATCCTGGAAATAAGATGAGAACAAGCAAATACCAGCCAGTAGACTAANTCTGCAGCCGGTGATCTCGGGATGTGGCTGCTTGCCTTAGCAACACTATCTCCATCTACAGTGATAAATTACCCTGCTCTCTTACACATTCAGTTCATTTTTAAATAATCGGTATCCTGGAAATAAGATGAGAACAAGCAAATACCAGCCAGTAGACTAAGACAGCATATCATGCGTCGGGCTTGCCCCGAGGTCCCTACAGCCCTGGCGAAAATGCTAGACTGTGGGATGGGGGCAAGAGTATCCAGGGTTTCAAATTCAATAAAAAGAAAAAGATAACGCTAATGAAAAGACACCTGAAAAGTTCTAAATCCCTTTCTGACCATAACTAAATTCACCACATTATTCCCTCTCTCTCTCTCCTCACTTGACTTCATAGAAGCTGACATTTATTAATTATTTGATTTATTTCCTGTCCGTTCCACTAGACTTTCAGCTTCTTGACAGCAAAGGCTTTGTTTCACTTCCCACCGTGTCCTCAGAACTAGAATCCTGCCTAAAACACCACAGACCTGTAATAACATTTATCAAATGACCAAATTAGTATCTCTCCTATATTTTTTAAAAGCTCTTAATAAAGTGATGCACATATATTTTATACATCTTACATATACATTATATAATATGTATATTATAATACATATACATGTATTTGTTTATTGGGGAAACTAGAAGCATTTTGGACAAAATTAAGACTAAGGCACAAATGATCACCATAACCACTATAAGTTTGTTTGGGGATAAGTTAGGAGGCTAAAATTAAGATTTATACACTACACACAAAACAGATAATCAGTAAGGACCTAGGTATAGCAAAGGGAACTATAGTCCATTATTTTGTAATAACCTATAAAGGGAAAAATCTGAAAAAGAATATATATGAATCACTGTGCTGTATACCTGAAACTAACATGATATTGTAAATCAACTACACTTCAATTTAGAAAAAAAAATCCACTAGCCAGCACAATTATTAAAAGAAACCTGATAAAAATCAAGAAGGTGAATGATCACTATCTATAACAGATAATATTGTACACCTGCAAAACCAGAGGAGATCAACAGAGAAGCTATGACAAGCAAAATAATACAAGGTATTTAGATTTCTGGGAATAAATTCCACCCACAGAAAACAACAATCTTGTTTGTTTAGAGTAGGATAAGATGAACAGAGGATAAGATGGCTGGATGGCATCACTGACTTGATGGACGTGAGTCTGAGTGAACTCCAGGAGTTGGTGACGGACAGGGAGGCCTGGCGTGCTGCGATTGGTGGGGTTGCAAAGAATCAGACATGACTGAGTGACTGAATTGAACTGAAAGTAATGCTCAAAATTCTCCAAGCCAGGTTTCAATAGTACATGAACCACGAACTTCCAGATGGTCAAGCTGGATTTAGAAAAGGCAGAGGAACCAAATTGACAACATCAGCTGGAGCAAAGAAAAAGCAAGAGAATTTCAGAAAAACATCTGCTTCATTGACTACACTAAAGCCTTTGACTGTGTTCAGTTCAGTTACTCAGTCATGTCCGACTCTTTGCAACCCCACGGATCGCAGCACGCCAGGCCTCCCTGTTCATCACCAACTCCCGGAGTTCACTCAGACTCACATCCATCGCGTCGGTGATGCCATCCAGCCATCTCATCCTCGGTCATCCCCTTCTCCTCCTGTCCCTAATCCCTCCCAGCATCAGAGTCTTTTCCAATGAGTCAACTCTTCGCATGAGGTGTTCAAAGTACCGGAGTTTCAGCTTTAGCATCAGTCCTTCCAAAGAACACCCAGGGCTGATCTCCTTCAGAATGGACTGGTTGGATCTCCTTGCAGTCCAAGGGACTCTCAAGAGTCTTCTCCAACACCACAGTTCAAAAGCATCGATTCTTCGGAACTCAGCTTTCTTCACAGTCCAACTCTCGCATCCATACATGACCACAGGAAAAACCATAGCCTTGACTAGATGGACCTTAGTCGGCAAAGTAATGTCTCTGTTTTTCAACATGCTATCTAGGTTGGTCATAACTTTCCTTCCAAGGAGGACGCGTCTTCTAATTTCATGGCTGCAGTCACCATCTGCAGTGATTTTGGAGCCCCNGGAAAAACCATAGCCTTGACTAGATGGACCTTAGTCGGCAAAGTAATGTCTCTGTTTTTCAACATGCTATCTAGGTTGGTCATAACTTTCCTTCCAAGGAGGACGCGTCTTCTAATTTCATGGCTGCAGTCACCATCTGCAATGATTTTGGAGCCCAAAAAAATAAAGTCTGACACTGTTTTCACTGTTTCCCCATCTATTTCCCATGAAGTGATGGGACCAGATGCCATGATCTTCGTTTTCTGAATGTTGAACTTTAGGCCAACTTTTTCACTCTCCTCTTTCACTTTCATCAAGAGGCTTTTTAGTTCCTCTTCACTTTCTGCCGTAAGGGTGGTATCATCTGCATATCTGAGGTTATTGATATTTCTCCCGGCAATCTTGACTATGTAGATCACAACAAATTGCGGAAAATTCAAGAGATGGGAATACCAGAACACTTTACTTGCCTCCTGAGAAACCTGCATGTAGGTTAAGAGGCAACAGTTAGAATTGGACATGGAAGAACAGACTGGTTCCAAATTGGGAAAGGAGTACATCAAGGCTGTATATTATCGCCCTGCTTATTTAACTTATATGCAGAGTACATGATGCAAAATGTGGGACTGGATGAAGCACAAGCTGGAATTAAGATTGCCGAAAAAATATCAATAACCTCAGATATGCAGATGACACCACCCTTATGGCAGAAAGTAAAGAAGAACTAAAGAACCTCTTGATGAAGATGAAAGAGCAAAGTAAAGAAGCTGGCTTAAAACTCAACATTTAAAAAACGAAGATCATGGCATCCAAATACATCACTTCATGGCAAATAGATGGGGAAACAGTGTAAACAGTGACAGACTTTACTTTCTTGGGCTCCAAAATCACTGCCAATGGTGACTGCAGCCATAAAGTTAAGACACTTGTTCCTAGGAAGAGAAGCTATGACCAACATAGACCACACACTAAAAACGAAAGACATTACTTTGCCAGCAATGTTCTGTCTAATCAAAGCTATGGTTTTTCCAATACTCATGTATGGTTGTGAGAATTGGACTGTAAAGAAAACTGAGCATCAAAGAATTGATGCTTTTGAACTGTGGTGTTGGAGAAGGCTCTTGAGAGCCCCTGGGACTGCAAGGAGATCCAACCAGTCCATCCTAAAGGAATCAGTCCTGAATATTCACTGGAAGGACTGATGCTGAAGCTGAAGCTCCAATACTTTGGCCACCTGATGTGAAGAACTGACTCATTTGAGAAGACCCTGATGCTGGGAAAGATAGAGGGCAGGAGGAGAAGGGGACGACAGAGGATGAGATGGTTGGATGGCATCACTGAATCAATGGACGTGAGTTTGTGTCAACTCCAGGAGTTGGTGATGGACAGGGAGGCCTGGTGTGCTGCAGTCCATGGGGTCTCAAGGAGTCGGACACGACTGAGCTACTAAACTGAACTGATGAAGATCCAACTCATCAGAAAAGACCCTGATGCTGGGAGACTGAATGCAGGAGAAGAGGCCAACAGAGGATAAGAAAGTTGGATGGCATCACCGACTCAATGGACATGAGTTTGAGCAAGCTCTGGGAGATGGTGAAGGACAGGGAAGCTTAGCATGCTACAGTCCATGGGGCTGCAAAGAGTCAGACCGGACTGAGCGACTGAACAACAACAAATAGTACTCAGTGCATGGCTGGCTGAAGCCACAGATGTGCAACCTGCAAATAGCAGGATCCACTGTGGGCCTTGAGCATCCACGGGTTTTGGTATCCACAGCAGGTCCTGGACCCAATCACCCGCTGATACAGAGGGGGATACTGTATAAGCCAGAGGCAGAACAGGGGAAATGGGGGCACTTTTCCCTATGGAATAGCACAAGGTGAGGGAAGGTCACATCTATGTAGGTGGCAGGAAGAGGCGATCCTCTCACTGCCAAGGGGGCGGGGAAAATGGTTACCAATGGAGAAGTCCCAAGGACTGAGTCAGAGTATAGTAAAGTGCCTTCAAGCCCCCTCCTTTCACAAGGAGGTACCAGCAGAGGTGCCTGGGAAGGGTCGTGGCCAGGGCCCGTGGATAAGGAGGCCTGGGATGAAGGTGCTGGGACTAGCAATGCAGACGCTTGGGAGAGCACGGACTCTAACTCCCTCCAGACTCCACATCCAGGCTGGTACTGGGAGGGCAGCTCCCCCGACAAGGCCCACCAGGTAAAGCCCGTGTAATTGCAGCGCTAGAGCCAAGAGATCACACGTGGGATTCCAGACTCCTGCAAAGTCTGAAAAGGCGGAGGCTTCAAGTGCCAGGGCTTATCCAGAACACTCTCTCGATGTCATAAAGAAAGAGTTCTTACGTGATCGATAAGGAGCCATTTCCAAATGAAAGAAGCAAAGTTCATAACAAGATGTAACAAGTCCGTACTCATATGTACAATATAGTTGGTGTTTTTTAAAACAAGACTATTTTTTTAAAAGAATATACATAAAGATATAGGTATATACAAATGTATGTGCCAACATATATATAGAACACACAAGAAGCGAGTAACAGTTGTTGCCTTTGGCCAAGGTAGAGGGCTGAGAGAGAGGAGACAGAAAGGAGAAAATGAAACCCTCCTATGCTGTTGGCAGGAGGGTAAGTGGGTGCAGCCAGCATGCAGCATAGTGTGGAGGTTCCTCAAAAAACTAAAATAGAGTTGCCATATGATCCAGAAATCCCACTCCTGGGTGTATATCCAGACAAAACTCTAATTCAAAAAGATACACACACCCCTATTCACAATAGCCAAATCATGGAAACAACCTCAATGTCTATCAACAAGTGAATGATAAAGAAGATGTGCTACATATATAGAGTGGAATACTATGCACCCATAAAAAGAATGAAATCATGCCATTTGCAGCAACATGAATGAAACTAGAGCTTATATTACGGGAAGTCAGTCAGAAAGAGAAAAAGAATACCATGTGATATCACTTGTATGTGGAATCTAAAATAAGACACAAACGAACTTACCTATGAAACACAATCAGGGACACAACCGCCAGGGACACACTGGCAGCTGCCAAGGGGGAGGGGAGGGTGGGGAGGGGCGGACTGGGAGTTAGGGCTGGCAGATGCAGGCTGGTATGTACTGGATGGATAACCAACAAGAGCCTGCTGTTAGCACAGGGAACTATATTCCATATCCCGTGATCAACCATAATGGAAAAAATATTAAGAATGGACCCCTTCCCCGGCGTCCAGACTCTCGTTCTTGAGCCTCATCTGTCAGTGCCTTCCAAGCACAAGGTTTAATACAACTGTCATAGCTCCCAGCCTGGTCTAGAACACTCTTCAGACTCTAAGTGAGAGGTGCTGGGTGATTATGAAGTATTACGGCTGCGATTTCTGTGCCCCGATGTTAGTAAATTCTAAGTAACACACCGTCCTGTGATAATTTCTCTGCCGGTGAGAAATCTTCACCTTACCTTCTCATCTCCCGAGTGCTAAGCTGATAGATGTTTATTCTGGAGGTATGCTTAGAACAGGTTGACAACAAGCCAAAAAAAAAAAACCCCAAGATTTACTCAACAGCATGTCAGAAGGACAATTATTTTTATGTTGGAGATAAAAATTTATAGTAAAATTATATAAATTCTATTTTTCTTCCCAAATATAGGGCAGAAGTTTTTGTTTACTTTTAGGGTACTTCAGTTCAGTGGCTCAGTCGCGTCCAACTCTTTATGACCCCATGAATCGCAGCACGCCAGGCCTCCCTGTCCATCACTAACTCCCGGAGTTCACTGAGACTCTCGTCCATCAAGTCAGTGATGCCATCCAGCCATCTCATCCTCTGTCGTCCCGTTCTCCTCCTGCCCCCAATCCCTCCCAGCATCAAAGTCTTTTCCAATGAGTCACCTCTTCATGTGAGGTGGCCAAAGTACCGGAGTTTCAGCTTTAGCATCATTCCTTCCAAAGAACACCCAGGACTGATCTCTTTAGAATGGATTAGTTGTATCTCCTTGCAGTCCAAGGGACTCTCAAGAGTCTTCTCCAACACCACAGTTCAAAAGCATCCATTCTTTGGCGCTCAGCTTTCTTCACAGTCCAACTCTCACATCCATACATGACCACTGGAAAAACCATAGCCTTGACTAGACGGACCTTTGTTGGCAAAGCAATGTCTCTGCTTTTGAATATGCTATCTAGGTTGGTCATAACTTTCCTTTCCAGGAGTAAGCGTCTTCTAATTTCATGGCTGCGTAGGGTACTTAGCATTCTTTTTTCCCTACACCATGCAGTGTGTGGGGTTTAGATCCCTGATCAGGGATATCCTCTGCCTTGGTAGTGTGGAGTCCTAGCCACTGGGCCACCAGGGAAGGCCCTTAGAATTCTTATTTCAACACTGGACAACCAGTGTAAATATCATATGTTTTCCATTGGAACCTCTCCAATATGAGAAAGAAAAAATATATTCTGTGAGGAATCTCTCTGTAAATAAAAATACAGAAACGTTTCTTCACAGATCTATTTTAAGACTATATTCCTGGTGGTGCAGTGGTTAAGAATCCGTCTGCTAATGCAGGAGACCCAGGTTCAATCCCTGGTCTGGGAAGAGCCCACATGCCGTGCAGCAATGAAGCCCACGAGGCACAACTGCTGAAGCCTGCATGCCTAGAGCCCACGCTCTGCAACGAGAGAAGCCACCGCAATGAGAGGCCTACACCCCACAACTAGAGACTAGTCCCCACTTGCTACAGCTCAAGCAAAAGCAGTGAAGACCCAGAGAAGCCAAAAATAAATACCACATGGCTGAAATACACATTTTCTGAAAAGACTATATTCTTGCACAAGAGAGTAATCCTCAAAGAATGAAAGTAAACAGAGGGATGAAGAACCTTCAGAAAGAAATCCTATCGTGTTTTTTCACTGTGACACTGAGTTCTGGTTTACAAACGACTGGAGCATCTTTGAGCTGGTGACCCAGTTTGATGCCCTCATTTTCACAGGTGGCGGCCAAGCTCAGATGACTCACCCAAGGGTCACCGAACAGGTCAAAGACTCAGAACGCAGACCCACAACTTCACATCGGTATCCCCCAGCCCCACAGCCTCTGCCATGAACTCATTACCTACACAGGCAGGTTTTTTCCTCTGTGAAACGACATATGGGACAAAAGTGTTAATATATCAATACAGCAAAGCTATAAAAATCCAAGCTTCCTGTTCCAAGGGTCACCGAACAGGTCAAAGACTCAGAACGCAGACCCACAACTTCACATCGGTATCCCCCAGCCCCACAGCCTCTGCCATGAACTCATTACCTACACAGGCAGGTTTTTTCCTCTGTGAAACGACATATGGGACAAAAGTGTTAATATATCAATACAGCAAAGCTATAAAAATCCAAGCTTCCTGTTACTGCCTTTAGTACCAACTGTAAGCAGGGAATAGCATGCACAATAAGGTACCTGAGGGACTTCTCTGGTGGTCCAGCAGCTAAGACTCCCAATGCAGGGGTCCTGGGTTCAATTCTTGGTCAAAGAGCTAAAATCTCACATGCTGCAACTAGACTCAGTTCAGTTCAGTCGCTCAGTCGTGTCCGACTCTTTGGGTACAGCTAAATAAACAAGCAAAAATATTCTAAAAGGGAAAAAAAGAGTATCTGAGACTGAGCAAAGCTAAGTGCCAAGAGCACTGTGCGTGCATGCTAAATCACGCCAGTCATAGATTCTGTGCAACCGTATGGACAGTAGTCTGCCAGGCTCCTCTGTATGGGATTCTCCAGGCAAGAATACTGAAGTGGGTTGCCACACCTTCCTCCTGGGGATCTTCCTGACCCAGGGATTGAACCCATGTCTCCTATGTCTCCTGCGCCGGCAGGCGGGGTCTTTACCACTGGCAAGGAGTACTATTCCTGCCTATTCATTATGTAGAAATGCAGGTACGATTCTGAGGCTGGAGTGATGACAAGGAGCCTGTATGGATGTTTTCCTCTGTGAAACGACATATGGGACAAAAGTGTTAATATATCAATACAGCAAAGCTATAAAAATCCAAGCTTCCTGTCATTGCCTTTAGTACCAACTGTAAGCTGGGAATAACATGCACAAGAAGGCACCTGAGGGACTCCTCTGGTGGTCCAGCAGCTAAGACTCCCAATGCAGGGGTCCCGGGTTCAATTCTTGGTCAGAGAACTAAAATCCCACATGCTGCAACTAAGACTCAGTTCAGTTCAGTCGCTCAGTCGTGTCCAACTCTTTGGGTACAGCTAAATAAAAAAGCAAAAATATTTTAAAAGGGAAAAAAAAAAGAGTATCTGAGCCTGAGCAAAGCTAGGTGCCAAGAGCACTGTGCGTGCATGCTAAGTCCCGCCAGTCATAGATTCTGTGCAACCGTATGGACAGTAGTCCGCCAGGCTCCTCTGCATGGGATTCTCCAGGCAAGAATACTGAAGTGGGTTGCCAAACCTTCCTCCCGGGGATCTTCCTGACCCAGGGATTGAACCCATGTCTCCTATGTCTCCTGCGCTGGCAGGCGGGGTCTTTACCACTGGCAAGGAGCACTATTCCTGCCTATTCATTATGTAGAAATGCAGGTACGATTCTGAGGCTGGAGTGATGACAAGGAGCCTGTATGGATGTGCCAGGCTCCTCTGCATGGGATTCTCCAGGCAAGAATACTGAAGTGGGTTGCCAAACCTTCCTCCCGGGGATCTTCCTGACCCAGGGATTGAACCCATGTCTCCTATGTCTCCTGCGCTGGCAGGCGGGGTCTTTACCACTGGCAAGGAGCACTATTCCTGCCTATTCATTATGTAGAAATGCAGGTACGATTCTGAGGCTGGAGTGATGACAAGGAGCCTGTATGGATGACTCTAAGCACCTGGCTGAGAGATGGGTCCAGGGTGGGGCTTCCGTGGGCTCAAATTTGGGCCCAGCTGCTTCTCTGCCGGAGCTGAGCACAGTTCCCGAGGCCTCATGTCCTCACCGGTACCGCAGGGGTGAAACCCACTTGACAGGGCAAAGACCCAGGACATACATGTCAGCTTCTGATAGGTGGGCACTCCTTCCAAGAAGGGATGGGTGTACGTCCTGAAACCCAGGGCCCATGTGAGGAATCAAGACAGAGGGAGAGCACCCTAAGCACCACAGGCTGGGCCTTCCCACTGCCCAAGGCTTCAATAAACCACACTCAGAATCTCCAACAGAGCCGGTCCCATCAGCCGTGCTACCCTCAAAGCCTCGCTCACCTCTCAGCACAGGCAACCCCAAGGGCAAGACAACTTTCCCCCCATGCCTGACAAACTCCACCTGGCCCAGAGCTATCCCAGGGAGCCCACCCTTGAGGCCAGGAGGGCTGGGTTTCCAATGCCAGGCCTGCCATGTTGAAAAACAAACCCAAGAGCTTGGAGCCCATGTGGACAACTCTTTGTACTAAATCACCATCACACAGTGAAAAATGGAAGAAGAGCGTTCACGTGCTGCGACCAAACAGAACCTAAGTTCATGGGGATCTGTACTGGGTTCAACAGTGCTGCTCAAAATGTTCAGTTCAGGGACTTCTCTGGTGCTCCAGGGGTCAAGACTCCATGTTTCCAAAGCAGGGGGAGTAGAGTCAATCCCTGGTCAGGGGATAAGATTTCACATGCCACAGGGCAACTAATCCCAAAAGCCAGACTATTACAGGGAGAGAGTCCGCACACCGTAACAAAGACCCAGCACAGTCAAAAGAGAAAAGAAAGCAAGCAACAGATTGCGGTTAAAAGGAAACAGGAACTCGGTGGTACCATGTAGTATCCTTTGATTTTTAACTGGAAAAAAAAAACCAAAAAGCTGCTTCTCTACTGGTTTCCTTTGTAGCCTCTTAGGAAACTTGTCAACTGTCTTCTATCCCTTTTAGGAAAGTTAAAAAATTTTTTTTTCTACTCTCCTGACTGTGGCCTGTTCACAGCCATTTGCAAACTGCTTGCCCCGGTAGAAAAAGGAATCAAAATCCTTTGGAGCTTTGATTTTTCAGTCCCTAATATAAAAGAGAGATTGCTCAATCTCTACTGTGAAAGTGGAAGCAAAAGATGTCACACTTTTAAAATGAACTAGAGGGACTTCCCTGATGATCCAGAAGTTAAGAATCCGCCTTCCAACATGGGGTGCGGGTTTGATCCCTGGTCCAGGAACTGAGACCCCACATGCCATGGTGCAACTACTGAGCCCACGCGCTCCAGAGCCGCAGTGCCACAACTGGCGAGGCGCTGCCAGGCAACGAGAGAAGCCCCTGCCCCAAAAACACCCAGTGCAGCCAAAGTTAAAAAACACGTAAATAAAAACAACATGAACCAGACAAAACCTGGATCAAAGCAATGGAAATGATCATGGTTCTTGCAGGGAGGCAGCTAAGGAAGGTGGGTAGTTAAGGGAATCTTGTAATTTACCTGCAGGTCTGTCGTGAGCAAGCACCCAGTGAGGGTGGGAGATAGGCGTGACCACAGCGTCTCTGCTCAAAGAAGGAGAAGACCGGGTTCTAAATGACGAAGGAGCCCTGTCTTATACTGAAACGCTACTATGAGCCACTAGGGGAAAAACCAACATCCTTCACAAAAGAGTCAGACTGTAAAGCACAAGTTCCAAGGATGGTCTGAGAGTCAAAGGGCGAACTTGGCTAACTTCCCTCTCTGTCAATATCCAAAATACGTTATTATCTCACCAGACGGAGGCGCTCATGGGAAGGTTCCTTGTATTAAATTGCCACCTGGGGTAAAAACAGGCACAAGTCTTTTCTGTCACTGGGCCCCGACATAAAATAATCAGCCTTCTGCTTCCTTCTGCAACACTTCAAAGATGTCTGATCCATGCATTTTCTGTGTGCCAGAGAGTCAGAGACAGACAGAGGGTCCCTCCCCACCCATATCATTTTTCTCAGCAACAATCTAATGATTTAGGACTGGACATGGAACAACAGACTGGTTCCAAATAGGAAAAGGAGTCCGTCAAG
>SJYT01051270.1:26932-74473 GCA_006410635.1 Cephalophus harveyi | reverse complement strand
TGAAACTCCAGTACTTTGGCCACCTCATGCGAAGAGTTGAGTCATTGGAAAAGACTCTGATGCTGGGAGGGATTGGGGGCAGGAGGAGAAGGGGACGACCGAGGATGAGATGGCTGGATGGCATCACTGACTCAATGGATGTGAGTCTGAGTGAACTCCAAGAGATGGTGATGAACAGGGAGGCCTGGCGTGCTGCGATTCATGGGGTCGCAAAGAGTCGGACACGACTGAGCGACTGAACTGAACTGAACTTTTCCAGGGGTACCGGTGATGTGCAGAGCCCAGAGGGTGCAGGTCCATGTGGAGGGGGGCCAGCCCACACTGGCTTCACCTTCTGGTGAATTCTTATTGCCATTCAGTTCAGTTGCTCAGTTGTGCCCAACTCTTTGCGACCCCATGAACCACAGCACACCAGGCCTCCCTGTCCATCAGCAACTCCAGGAGTCCACCCAAACCCATGTCCATCGAGTCAGTGATGCCATCCAACCATCTCATCTTCTGTCGTCCCTTTCTCCTCCAGACTTCAATCTTTCCCAGCATCAGGGTCTTTTCAAGTGAGTCAGCTCTTCACATCAGGTGGCCAAAGGACTGGAGTTTCAGCTTCAGCATCAGTCCTTCCGATGAACATTCAGGACTGATTTCCTTTAGGATTGACTGGTTCGATCTCTTTGCAGTCCAAGGGACTCTCAAGAGTCTTCTCCAACACCACAGTTCAAAAGCATCAATTCTTCTGCACTCATCTTTCTTTATAGTCCAACTCTCACATCCGTACATGACCACTAGAAAAGCCATAGCCTTAACTAGACAGATCTTTATTAACAAAGTAATGTCTCTGCTTTTTAATATGATTAAATTAATAATTTTCATACTAGTTTAACCAACCACCTAGACTATCCTGGCCCTGGATAAGAACCAGGGCTGATACATCATTCCACACTCACATCAGAGGCCAGCGGCTGGACCCACGGTCAGTGCAATAACTGAGCCTGATCTGACTGGTGACAGTCAGGTTCTGTGAGCTTCCCAGAAATGGGCTCCGGGACCTTCGCACAGACAAGCATAGGAAAACTTCAGCAGGAGTATGACAGTCCAGGGTGCTTGTGACAGTTCATTTTATGTGTCAACTCAGCCGGCCCACAGTGCCCAGATATTTGGGCAAACACACTCTGGATTTTTCTGTGAGGGACTTGGATGAGATAAACATTTAAGTTGGCTGACTCTGAGCAGAGCAGACTGCCCTCCACAATGTGGGTGGGTCTCATCCAATCAGTTGATGGCCTGAATAGCGCTAAAGACTGATCCTTCCCGATCAAGAGGAGATTCTGCCGGTAGACAGCCTTCAGACTTGAGCCATGGCCCGGGCTCTATCCTGGGTCTCCGATTTGCCAGCCCACCCTGCGGATTTTGGACTTGCCATTGTCCACACTCACAAGAACCACTTCTTTAAAATAAACCTCCTCCTGTCCCCTGCACCCCCATCATCACCCACACCCTACTGGCTGTGCTTCCCTGGAGAACTCTAATACAATGGCAACCTCTGGGAGTCCACCAGCTTGTGCTTCAGCTGCTTACACTCTGCTGACGGCAGTTTGTTTCTCAACTACTACTTCTCCACCACTTGGCATCTCTGGGCTTCCCATTCGCTCTCTAAAGGGGCATCTGATCCCTGTTCCCACTGAAGACCACCTAGAAGTCCCATGGCCAGGGTAGAGAACAAGGCAGTGACCGCTGGTCTAACAGCTTTGTTCAGAATGGTAGAGTCACATGGAATGAAACTCAATAGGCTGGTCATCACTCATTACTCAAACCACCTCCTGTTTTTATTTAAAAATCACTAGTGACAAGGGTGGGGGCTGCTCAGAGAAATCAATATACGACTCATACAGGTATGGAATCCTAGTGTCTCCTGTGTAGACTGACTGATGAATCAGGAATCCCACATTTTGCACAACTACCAGCTTAGGAAGTGACACCTGGGTCGGAATCAACCACTCATTACCTGTGTGACCTCTTGTGACGGCCTTTTTGGTGTCTCAACTTGGCAGTGAGCCAACTGCTCATCTAAATGTTTCTGTGAGGTCTTCTGTAAGGGTGAGGACAGCTCACAATCAGTTGACTTGAAATGAGAGAGATTACCTAGATAATCTGGGTGGGCCTGCTTCCACTGAGAGGCCTTAAGGGCAGAGCTGAGGCTTCTCTGAAAAAACAAGTAGAGAGCTACTTGGGCCAATGCCTGAGAACCAGGCCCACAACTGCACATAAGCCAATTCTTTGCAAAGATCCCTTCACATGTATTTTCTAGTGGATCTGTTTCCCTGGTGGAACCCTGGCTAATGAACACCCCTTCTCTTTGCCTTAATCTCTCAATGCCTCAGTTTTGCATCTATAAAACAGACAACAATATCTACTTCACAGGGCTGACCTGAGGATCACATAGGTGAAGCTGAGCACAGTATGTGGCCCAGAGGAAGACTACAATGAGTATGAAATATTGTTCATGTAACAGTCACTATGTTATTAATGAATCCATGCCTTTGGGGAAGAAGCTTATACACAAGTGGGGAGACTTTGAAAGACCATTATAACATAAAGACATATTTGCTAAAAATATAGGTAGATAGAAACTGCACCAGGAACTAAGGAAAGCAAGACCTATGCGTGTCCAGGGCATAGGAGAAAGCAGCCCATGGTAAATACAGCTCCACTGCTTCTGTTTGAAACCATAACTCTCCTCAAAATATGCAATGACAGGGCAGGAAACTCCTTTCTCACCAAAAGCTTTTAACCAAGTCTGCAGAGGAGTGTTACCCAACAGCTATGATCACCTTTATGAAAAATCAGTCACTCCAATTTTTACTGACCACCTACTATGTGCCAGGTATTGTGCTCAGGGTTGAGGAATAAAGGGGTTAAAAAAAGTAAACCTCCAGGTACTTCCCTGGTGGTCCAGTGAATAAGACTCCATGCTCCCAACACAGGGTTCAGGGTTCAATCCCTGGCTGGGAACGAGATCCTGCAGGCCACAACTAAGTTCACGTGCCGTAAATGGGAAAACCCAACAAAGTCAAAATAAGTTATAAAAAAGACAGAACACAACCATTAAAAACTCATCACGTTAAGAACTTTAACTGGGGAAAACACACATTAAAAGAAAAAATCCTCTAGATGGATAAAAGGCTGCAGCTGCTAAGTCGCTTCAGTCGTGTCCGACTCTGTGCGACCCCATAGACGACAGCCCACCAGGCTCCGCCGTCCCTGGGATTCTCCTGGAGTGGGTTGCCATTGCCTTCTGCAATGCATGAAAACGAAAAGTGAAAGTGAGGTCTCTCAGTCGTGTCCGACTCTTCGCAACCCCATGGACTGTAGCCTACCAGGCTTTTCTGTCCATGGGATTTTCCAGGCAAGAGTACTGGAGTGGGGTGCCATCGCCTTCTCCGTGGATAAAAGGAGTCAGACAATAAATAAATAAATAAGTCAGTGGCTAATTTCTCAAGAAAATTAGAGATACCAAGGAAAGATTTCACGCAAATATGGGCACAATAAAGAATAGAAATGGTATGGACCTAACAGAAGCAGAAGCTATTAAGAAGAGGTGGCAAGAATACACAGAATAGTATAAAAAGATCTTCATGACCCAGATTAACCAGCATGGTATAATCACTACCTAGAGCCAGACATCCTGGAATGCGAAGTCAAGTGGGCCTTAGGAAGCATCACTACAAATACAGCTAGTGGAGGTGATGGAATTCCAGTGGAGCTATTTCAAATCCTAAAAGATGACACTGCTAAAGTGCTGCACTCAATATGCCAGCAAATCTGGAGAATTTGGCAATGGCCACAGGACTGGAAAAGGTCAGTTTTCATTCCAATCCCAAAGAAAGGCAATGCCAATGAATGCTCAAACTACCACACAATTGCACTCATCTCACATACTAGCATGGAGAAGTCAATGGCACCCCACTCCAGTACTCTTGCCTGGAAAATCCCATGGATAGAGGAGCCTGGTAGGCTACAGTCCATGGGGTCGCAAACAGTTGGACATGACTGAACGAATTCACTTTCCCTTTTCATTTTCATGCATTGGAGAAGGAAATGGCAACCCACTCCAATGTTCTTGCCTGGAGAATCCCAGGGACAGAGGAGCCTGGTGGGCTGCCGCCTATGGGGTCGCACAGAGTTGGACACAACTGAAGCGACTTAGCAGCAGCAGCACACGCTAGCAAAGTAATGCTCAAAATTCTCCAAGCCAGACTTCAACAGTACATGAACCAAGACCTTCCAGATGTTCAAGCTGGATTTAGAAAAGGCAGAGGAATCAGAGATCAAATTGTCAACATCTGCTGGATCATATAAAAAGCAAGACAATTGCAGAAAAACATCTACTTCTGCTTTATTGATTACACCAAAGCCATTGACTATGTGGATCACAACAAACTGTGGAAAATTCTGAGAGAGATGGGAATACCAGACCACCTGACCTGCCTCCTGAGAAATCTCTAGGCAAGTCAGGAAGCAACAGCTAGAACCAGACATGGAACAACAAACTGGTTCCAAATCAGGAAAGGAGTAAGTCAACGCTGTATATTGTCACCCTGCTTATTTAACTTATATGCAGAGTACATCATGCGAAATGCCAAAATGGATGAAGCACAAGCTGGAATCAAGAGTGCTGGGAGAAATATCAATAACCTCAGATACGCAGATGACACCACCCTTATGGCAGAAAGTGAAGAGGAACTAAAGATGAAAAAGAGTGAAAAAGCTGGCTTAAAATGCAACATTCAAAAAACAAAGATCATGGCAACCAGTCCCACGACTTCATGGCAAATAGACGGGAAACAACGGAAACAGTGACAGACTTTATTTTCTTGGGCTCCAAAATCACTGCAGGTGGTGACTGCAGCCATGAAATTCAAAGACACTTGCTCCTTGGAAGAGAAGCTATGACCAAGCTAGACAGCATGCTAAAAAGCAGAGACATTACTTTGCTGACAAAAGTCCGTCTAGTCAAAGCTATAGTTTTTCCAGTAGTCGTGTATGGATGTGAGAGTTGGACTATAAGGAAACTTACAGTCCAAAGAATTGATGCTTTTGAACTGTGGTGTTGGAGAAGACTCTTGAGAGTCCCTTGGACTGCAAGGAGATCCAACCACTCCATCCTAAAGGAAATCAGTCCTGGGTGTTCATTGGAAAGACTGATGCTAAAACTGAAACTCCAATCCTTTGGCCACCTGATGCGGAGAACTAAACCACTGGAAAAAAGCCTGATGCTGGGAAAGACTGAAGGCAGGAGGAGAAGGGGATGATGGAGGATGAGATGGTTGGATGGTATCACCAACTTGACGGACATGAGTTTGAGCAAGCTCCGGAGTTGGTAATGGACAGGGAAGCCTGGCGTGCTGCAGTCCATGGGGTCACAAAAGAGTCGGACACGACTGAGCGACTGAACAGAATAGAATAGTGAAAGAAAGATAAAGCCTGGCAAGAGAATCAACTGAGGGTAAAGAAGGAACTCTGGGAGAATTTGGGACAGAAGCAGGAAAAGAGGGATTAGAACTGTAACCAGCAGGACCAGAACCTATCTTTCGGTCGAGTGCAGGATACCTGAGTGGAGTGAAGTGAAGTCGCTCAGTTGTGTCCGACTCTTTGCGACCCCCTGGACTGTAGCCCACCAGGATACCTAAGGTGAAGGACAAAACTGTGTGCACCTGAGCTTGCCAGGGGTCCAGGTGGTTAGTCCTTCTGTGGTTAGTCTTGCCCTCAGCCCCCTCCTCCAACTCCTCCCCAACCCCCGCCACCCTCCTTCCAGCCGTCCCCAGTGGCGCCCTGAGTGGGCAGAGATTCCTGCCCTCAGGGGAGCAGCTTGGGAGACAGCAAGTCAAGGGCTGATAGGGGATGGGACCTCACTGCTTTGCTTTTGTCATTATTCACCCAAAACACTGCTAGTGCCCAAATCTCTCAAACTGGTTTCTTAGAGGATCTCCGAGGGGTTCCATGGACCACATCAATGTTTGTTTCAAACTGCACAGACACAGAAGCTGATAAAGAGAGGCTGCAGTGGCCGTCATAAATACTCACGATCCCAAGGCAACGTGCTTTGCAATAAACGTCCGTGCCGCCCTCTCTAGTAAATCTGCACTAATAAAGCACTGTTTTTATGTAGTGGGGACCTATACTATTTTTCTTGAAAATAATATTCTGCTACTTTAAAAATATTTGAGGATCACTGCTATTAAGGAAGTCCATGTTACCATTTTTTGAAAACTGAAGTCTGGGGCTTCAGAGTTACTTTGAGAGGTTGCAAATCACCACTCCAACACATGCAAGAGTTACTGGCCATCACTAATTCAAAAAGTACACTCCTATTCATACAAAGGAAAAATGCACTTACAACTCTAAATGTGGTTTCCCTGGTGATGCGATGGGCTGTGTTCAATGCTGCCAGGACGGAGCGCTACCTTAACACTGATTGACTAATAACATACTTGAGGGTGCAGACAGCTCCTGCTTCCAGGGGAGAGGCTGTACATCAATCAAGGTTTCTAAGCAGGCATTCACTATAACTGTGTACACCTGAATCAAACCGAACCATCCTGAAGAGAGAATACTCAGTCAGCACTGTTGCCAAAATCTTGGCTCCTTGTCCATTGATCCCGAACAGAAATAGAGTCTGGAGGAAACAGAGAAGAATAGCTTTATCCTTTTTGCTAGACAAAGACGAAACACAGCAGGCCAGCACCTCAACAACTGTGCTCACCTTTCAGGAATTTCTGCAGCTGTTTAGTCGCTCAGTCGTGTCTGACTCTTCACGACCCCATGGACTGTAGCCCACCAGACTCCTCCGTTCATGGGATTCTCCAGGTGACAATACTGGAGTGGGTTGCCATGTTCTCCTCCAGGGGATCTTCCCAATCCAGCGATCAAACCCATGACTCCAGCATTGCAGGTGGATTCTTTACCACTGAGCCACCAGGGAAGCCCTCTCTCAGGAATAGGTTGAGGGTTTATGTCCTCATAAAGGTCTTCCATTTTTATCTTTTGCAAAGTTTCAAAACGGCCATACCTGGCCTCAGGTAACTCAGTAACCGGGTCAGGTGTCCCCAAAGTTATGGGCCCCTGACATTCATTTAAAACATAGACTGCTACAAAAGAGTACAGAGGGAGAAGAATGCCAGATGCAGAGGATAACTCAGACGAAGTCAGAGAGCAATTAACTTTGTTTAGCTTTACAAAGAACAAGTCTAGTTACAAGTGTGTGTCAGTAGTAACAGCTAAAGAATAACCAAGATTGTTTAACTCTTGCAGACCTGTTTGGCTGGTATGTGTCAGAGGCTGTTCATTCTTTTTTGTTTTTGCTGCAAAAGAACCATTTGAAAAGATGGCACTTCATTAAAGCATCTTTCCTTTTATGTTTTAAGTAAACATAGTGCAATTACATGAAGAAACATATGTGTGTATATATTTATATGAATTCACACTGCTGGAACCACATAAACACACTCTGCTCCACACATTATATTCTGTGAAAGGTTTATTAATATTTAAGTCCACATTAAAGGACACAACTTCAATATAGTTTATCCATTAAACACCAGGGCAGCACAAAGCCTTCTCATAAAAAGGGTATGTGGCTGGAAGCAAGCTATTTAACAATTAAAAAAAAGTATGAGAGAAGGATAATTTCTATCGGTCAATAAATTATCACTGAAGGCTTAATTAAATCTAAATTTACGCCTCACATATATCCACTACAATTTGATAGCATGACTTTTTCGCTCACCAAGCTACAGAATCCAAAGTATATCTATTGAATTAGGTGTATTTAAGTCTCAAATGTCACAACAAAAAAAATTATTTGGTCAAAACCACAAAAACCAGGCTCTACAAAGCTTATTCTGTTGCTCAAATATTTGTTATGTCTGGGCCGATTACCATATTTGGACTTAAAAGAAAAATTTTAGTAAGGCCTCTCTTTAGAGAATGTTCTTAACTCTAAGTCAAGGAAGAAAATAAAATCTGCTGGAGATCACAAACAGCCCACACATAGACACAGTTCTGAGCAGAAACACAAATACACACATGGTCTCATGTGTGCAGATATTCAGATCACTTCCTCAGTAGCCACTCCTGGGAAACAGCAATGAAGAATTAGGAAAGGGAGAAACCTCTGACTTTCCTACTTCTTGTTCTTCAATTCACGTATGCAGGTGTATACACACACACATAGCACACATATATAAACAGGTATGAGGGGCTTTCCTGGTGGTCCAGTAGTTAAGAATCCGCCTGCCAATGCAGGGGACATGGGTTCAATCCCCGGGCCAGGAAGATCCTACATGCCATGGAGCAACCAAGTCCATGGGCTGCAACCACTGAAGCCCTCACACCTGGAGCCCGTGCTCCACAAGGGAAGCCACCACAATGAGAAGCCTGCGATCCACAGCTGGAGAGTAGCCCCCGCAGCAACCAAGACCCAGTGCAGCCAGAAAGGTAATTAAAACAGGCATGGGAGATGTGTTTTCTCAGAAAGCATCTGGCACACAGGCATTTTATAAAAATCACCTGCACTTGTACCAACTGAACTTGTGTCCATTTAACTAAATGTGAACCACCTTAAAACCTGTTATAAAGTCACTAAAAGTATAAAAGTTAGAATACAAGTGAATACCACACAGGTCAATCATAAAATGCTTACACAGCGAGAGGCTCAAATGGATTTTTAAAAACATAGTAGGTCTATTTAATAGACTCCAGCGGCACATCCAGAGGCTCACCCTCTTGCTGCTCTTCCCTCAGTTGCATGGTTCCCCAGGTCCAGCCCCCGCAGTGCCCTCAGAGTCAGAGGAGACCATGGCAACACCTGACTCAACCCTCGACCAATCACCAACCACCCCGATGCCTACCCAATTCCATTTCTAAAGCCTTCTGTTAGAAAATGGGTCCTTAAATCAATGTGTCCAACTGACACACCTACCAATTTCTGCTAGGGCTAGAAGATGCAAAGATGAATAAGACGTGGCTTTCAGCATAAAAATCCAATCCCTGGCACATAAATGAAATGAAAATGAAATGAAGTTGCTCAGTCGTGTCCAACTCTTTGTGACCCCATGGACTGTAGCCTGCCAGGCTCCTCCGTCCATGGGATTTTCCAAGCATGAATACTGGAGTGGGCTGCCATTTCCTTCTCCCAACATAAAAGATACCCAATTAATACCTGAAGAATGGGTGTAGGCATGACTGAATAAGCAAGCTCACAGCTCCTGGCGGTTCAGTGGTTAAGGTTTGATACTTCCAATGCAGAGGCACAGGTTTGATCTGTGGTCAGGGAACTAAGATCCCACATGCCACGGGGAGCAGCCCAAAAAAAAAAAAAAAAAGATGAACCTAGCGGCCATGTTTGTACATTATTCTCTATCCTGATTGTCTCATTTTATATACACATGTCCAAGTGGAAATGATACTTACGTGACTTTTATCTTAAATTGCTATACAGCAATTCAGAGTGTTAAGTGTATTATTGTTTATTCAGTCATTCCCAGAATGCTTTGTGTTGAATCTATCACTTTACTAGTATCAACAGCTTAACCCAAATTAACTTTCCTCTTATACCCCCAATTCCATCAGTTATTTCCTCAGAATACAGTTCCCAGCAGGGAATTTATGGGTCAATGGCAACGAACAGCTTCTTTGTGCTTAGCTGTTCTTATTTATCACCAAACTGTAGCAAAAAAGAAAATATGCAATACTACCAATATTTCTTACCACCGTAACCTATAATTATTTCGAGTAATCTTGCAGACAAAATAAACTGGATTTCCATTTGCTGAACTGCTAAGGAGGATATCCCTGTTCTTCACAATGATGTCATTCTCGAATTTTCTATCTTCATCTCTCCTCACCACTTCCAGAGAGAACTTTGTGTACTGACCTTTGGGATCTCAATATTTTGGATGATAACCATTTAATCTTTTACACTGTCCCTTTATTTTTACCCATGCTGTGGCATTCCATTTAATATTTATTCTGTTACTTGTGGCTGGGCTATTTTTCTTTTGTTCTTTAGCTATTCGGGCACATCTGTCTTGTGGACGATGATTTTCTGGCTTGCTTCAGTGGCTATAAGTTTATCTTCCTGGTACAGCTGGGTTAAAAATGCTATTCCATTTTCTTCTAGTTATTTTATGAATAAATATAGTGGAATCCAAAAGCCGAGGCACCTTTATGCTTTGAGATTAATAGACTTTTAAAACTGCAGAACTTTCTGGTCAGAGTGAAATGTTCTCAGTTCCCAAGGTGGACTGGCCCATATCATGAAAGGACAGATGTCACAAGACAGTTACCCGTCTCCAATCAGAAGGAAAGCTGGGCATGAAATCTGAGAATCAAAACTTCCACCTCCTTCTTAGGTGTCTGACACCCTGCAACCCTCAATGGCCAGTGTTTTATACACATGTCTCAACAAGCTGGCTCAGAATGAATTTTTGGCAAGAAAGGTCATCACAGATGTAAAAGCAATCACCTGAAGAAGATACCTGGTTGTCGCCCAGAAGTACAACAACCAAATCAAAACAGCTATGGAGGCATGTCACCTAATTATCTTCCGTATAATGAAACTCCCTAGTAAATTTCAATAATTTCCCTCCATTGGAAAAGCAGCATATATATATATAGTCATTTACAAAGTTGAGATTATACTCTAGAATTTTTACAAATCTTGGACACAACTGAGTGACTAACACATATTTAACTTATATATTAAAAAAGAAGTAAATTCACCTGAAACTAAGACAACATTGTAAATCAATTATACTTCAACTTAAAAAATAAAGTAAAATAAAAGCTAAGAAAATGGGTATGGCTGACTTTGGAATTTCACAAAATAAAGTGTTTTAAAAAAAGGAGTAAATTCATTGAAAGATTAACAGTGCTTATGTGAAGGGAGGTGGGATTATGAGTTATTCTGATCTTTAGATTTCTTTTTGCATTATATACTTCATACGATTAAATATTTCTATACACACATATCCAAAGCACATACTTTTATCCTTTTAAAAGCTTGAATTTCTAAAAATGGATGTAGAGAAGATTTTGGCATTATACTGAAGCAAATGCTACTAGTAATTAAGCCAAATACCCTAACTTTTATTTCGGCTGCTGCTCACTAAACACAAGCACCTCCCTTTTTTCCTGTGTACCAGGACTCCTATCAATAAGTCTATCCGAGATTCAGTACTGCACATTTAAAAGAATTCTCAAGATACCACAAACTTGCTTTTTCTTCTTAGGGTTCAAGTTTCTAAATTACTTGCAAAAAACAGCTTCAATGAGGTTTACATAAAAGCAACATGATGGTATTGTGGTTACACTGTTTTCTTTTTAAGTCCTTACCCACTGGATAAATATTGAAACATTTATTGGCAGTAATAAAATATTTAAAATTCCCTTAAAATACTCGAGCCAAAAAAAGTGTTGAGGGAAAGAGATCAAACAAGAACAAAAGAGGATTGAAATTATTTAAATTGACTGGTGGGGACCACTATTCTATTCTGCTTCGTGTACATTCAAGGTTTTCCCTAATAGAGCTTTTTGAAAATGTGCTATAAGTGAAAAGCCATTTACACAAGTGCAGCAAATGATTCCTTATTTCATCCAAGGTAGCAAAGTTAAGCTCATAGATACTTTTTTTTCCCCCCACATCAGGGTGACTGTTTCAAAGGGTGCATCTGACTCTGTACCTTCTCCTTATTAGGCAATAAAAAGTATATGCAGGTGTAAATCTAGCCAAAAATGTCTTTCATATGCACCTAAAGACTTGAGTCAGAAGATTTCAGATTTTTCTGTTCTGGGCCAGAATTAGAACAAGATAGCCAGCTGACATAGCACTCCTTGGCTTATGACACTTAAAAAATAAAGCGAGAGGCATGCTAATTCAGACAGCAGCCAGACCTATTCTGGGAGCCCCATTCTCCTGCTTGACACAGTGAGGACTCGGCTGCTTTTCAAAAGGACCAGCTGGTCTCCACAAGATATAGCTGCAGGGCAAAAAGCCTCAGTACTCAACACAAGTTAGACAGACGAGACCACAGGGCTTCCCTGCTGGTCCAGTAGGGGCCCACGGTTCAATCCCTAGTCAGAGAACTAGACGCTGCATGCTGAAACTAAAGAAGGTCCCACACACCACAACTGGGCTCCGGAGCAGCCAAATAAATAAATGAAAAATTTAAAAAGAAAAAGAAAACCAAGACCATGATCATTTATTTTATACAGTCGGTTCTCGGTAATAGTTGCAGAGGATGATATGAACAGAGGATGGTATGAACACTAAAGATCCTGGGAGCCCCAGACTGAAGACTTCCCAGCCAATCAAAAGTAAAAGCTAAACATAACCCCTAAGAGACTCTCAGCAGAAGGGCTTTCATGCACATTATCACATGTGATCCCTTGAGAGGCTGGGAAGGCCTGTGCCATTTCCATTTTGCAGATGCGGAAATGTGGGCTCCAAGCTTTAAGGCAACAAAGTCTTCTGCCTCCAAGGACAGAATCCTTTTCACTGACTCACACCCCCTCGAAGTGTGTGAGAGGATAAGCACCTCATAAAGTGAAGAAGAAAGGGGGAAATCAGCTTTAGGTCCAATGCTTTCTGAATTTCAAAACGCCCTCGATTATTTCCTGATGATCCACTTTATGTTCTTTCTCTTTGCTATGAGCCTGAAGACTTCCCTGGACAGCCCTTCCACCTCCCTCAAGTTTCTATGGGCTTGTGTTCCCTGCTTTCTGAGCTTGGGTAGCAGAGGTGTCCTGACTCACTCAACCCATGAAACAGA
Source organism: Cephalophus harveyi (assembly GCA_006410635.1). Taxonomy (NCBI): domain Eukaryota; kingdom Metazoa; phylum Chordata; class Mammalia; order Artiodactyla; family Bovidae; genus Cephalophus; species Cephalophus harveyi. Next base: position 61,649 of record SJYT01051270.1, on the reverse strand, counting down.
AATAATTTTTTTTTTTTAACCAGGAGGAATCATGATGGCTGTGTCGGGGAGGTTTGCTTCTGGTCCTCTCTCCCCATCCATCAAGACGGTACTAAAGAAAAGGGGCTGGGGAGCAACATCACAGCCCTCACCTTCCACAGATAGCTCCGCCTAAGGGGAGAACGAGGCCTACCTCTCTGACTTCGTGAAGCTGGCCGGAACACTGACTCTTGGCTCTTCGGGCGGCGGCAGGCGACTTGTGATGCGTGATTGTGACGACGCCAGGGGCCCCCGTGCTGAGGTGTCTCTGGCTACAAGGAGATGCAGAATTGGATGTTCCATGGGGGAGCAAAGTGAGACTTCGGCTTCGGGAGCTTGGAGTCGTCTAGAAAAAGCAACAGGCATCAAAACTCAACAACCGGCCTGCAGAACACAGCCTGGCATTGCCTTCCATTTATGCTGGACCTCTCGGGATTTCCCCTCCATCTTTAAGGGAGATGAGGGCCTGGGGAGTGCATGCTTTCATCTTACACTCACTCAGGCTGGAGAGACCATCCCCATGAACTCTGCTTCTGGTCTCACTTCAGGCAGGGTCTCCTGCCCCAAACTATGGCTATGGAGAGCTACTCCAAGGCCTTCAAACACCACAGGCTCTCAGGGGTCTGTGTTCCTCTTCCTAAATACCCTCCCCTCCTGTGGTAAAGCCAGCTGAGTGCTCAGTGTTGTGTGAAGCATTCCCTGTCTGTCTCAGCCTCTCTACCCTCCTATTCCACTACACTGAGGCTATTATCCAGCTAAACTATATGAGATTCTTTCAAACTCATCTTTATATCCCCAAGACCTGACACATCATGATTGTTTAATTTATTAAGTACTTAATACATGTTTGCTGCATGAGTACTAGGAATGAATTAAGTTATCCACCAATTAATCCCCATTTGTCTGTGCACTGCTGGTATTTCATCCTATTGTGACATATCACACAAATAGTAACTGGGTATAAGGAGAGCATCTCAACTTAGTGGCAATAAATTTTTCAATAACGTGTTGGGATAACTGGGCAGCCAACTGAAAAACAGATTTATCTCTCAGATCACAGACCCCAAACAAATCAAAGACTAAGAAAAAAGGAAGAAAGAACACTAGAAGAAAACAAATCCAAAGGTCATAACAGAAAAACTCAATAAATTTAATGACCTAAAAATTGAAAACTTATATATGGGCAAAAGTGAAAGTCACTCAGTTGTGTCTGATCTTTGTGAACCCCATGGACTATACAGTCCAAGGAATGCTCCAGGCCAGAGTACTGGAGTGGGTAGCCTTTCCCTTCTCCAGGGGATCTCCCCAACCCAGGGATTGAACCTGGGTCTCCCACATTGCAGGCAGATTCTTTACCAGCTTAGCCACCAGGCAAGTTCAAGAATACTGGAGTACATAGCCTATCCCTTCTCCAGCAGATCTTCCCAACCCAGGAATCAAACCGGGGTCTCCTGCATTGCAGGTGGATTCTTTACCAGCTGAGCTACCAGGGAAGCCCTCTGCACAAGAAACAAATTTCAAAAACCCACTCCTGCCACCAACAAAGTCAGCCGATAAGCCAGAAAAAATATTTTCAACTAGCTTCACAGACGAAAGGTTCATCATTCTAATTTGTAAGCAGGAGTAGAATTTCTAGGAATTGATGAGACTGAGCACAACATTCTAACTGGGCAAGATATGAATAGATAGTTCACCAAAAAAACATAAATGGCCCTTAAGCCATATGAAAATGTGTTCAACTGTACTCATATGATAAATGTAAATTCAAACCACATTTATATATACCATCTTTTACCATCGGACTGTAAAAACCCATAAGTATCAGTACGCAGTCTGCCGACAGACCACGGAGAGACGGTGCTGCGGGAGTGTCAAGTGGCAGACACCCGCAGGGCAGTCTGACAGGCCCTGTCCAGTTACAAGTGCATTCCCCGTGACCCAGCAACGTCCTGATGGGGAACGTCTCCTCCACACACCTGCACTCAGGCAGAATGGCCCCAAAGTCGCACGTTTAATGGAAAGGATCGGAAACCACCTAAACGTCCCTCCATGTGCAATAGGTTAACAAGACACAGCACATCGCCACGCTGGAACATTACCAGGATGCTAAGAGGATTAGAAGAAAGGCCTCCGTGAACTGGTTTGGGAAAAGAACACTCTAAGCTATGTAGTTAAGTTAAAAAAGGCAAGGTGCCTAACTGTGTTATAGTATGCAAAGTTCTGTGTTAAAATGTGGAAAATGAGTATTTTTATCAGTTTAAAATACAAAAATCATCAATAAGGATACACACTGAACTCCAAGTGGCTGCTTATTCCACAGAGGAGATGTGAATAACAGAGAGGAAGAGAGATTCTTTCATTTTGAGCCATGTGACTGGATTATAGTGAACGGATTTTCTAAATTCTACATTAAAAAATCTGTATTCTAGATGTTTCAGTACTTCATTTCAGCTCGAGGAAAAAAGGCAGCTTGAGAAAAACTTGCAGATTTGTGCCATTTTTTCTATTTCAATTATCAAATATTTACTGAATACCTACTGTGCACCAAGGAAAATATCTGAAATGTGATGTGGAGGAGAAACATAAGATGTACGAGGCCGTTTTTCACCACAGATGCTTATACTGTTACGGGGGATAGAGGAGCAAAGATGCAGAGACAGCAAGACAGACAGACACATACACACAGAAAGGAAGTGCATGACAAGATGCTAATTTGGCAATACAACCAGAAAATGCCAAAGTGTGGAAAAGCATGATCAAGGTGAACTGACTTCATCACAGAAGGCTGTTCTGAGGGCAAAGCACTTGAAGCCTGAGTAGAATTGGGAGAGACAGAGAGATACATGTGGTGTACAAAGCAATCCAGACAGGAAGTTCAAAGTCTGCAGCCTTGGGTAACAGTCCCAGGTCTAAAAAAAAAAACACATGTACTCCAGTGGTCAATGCAGCACTATTTACAGCAGCTAGAACATGACAGCAACCGAGACGGCCATCAAGAGATGACTGGACAGAGAAGATGTGGTACGTACATGCACAATGGAATATTACGCAGCCATAAAAAGGAACAAACTTGCGTCATTTGCAGAGACATGGACAGACCTAGAGTTTGTCATATAGAATATGAAGTGAGAAATAGAAAAACAAACATTGCATATTAACACATATATGTATCTAGAAAAATGGTAGAAATGAACCTATTTGCAGGGCAGGAATAGAAACGCAGGTGTAGAGAACAGACTGGTAGACTGTGGGATAAACTGGGATTGACAAACACCAAGTGTAAAACAGGCAGCCAGTGGGAAGCTGCTGTGCAGCACAGGGAGCTAACTCAGCGCTCTGTGACGGCCTGGAGGGGAGTGGGGTGGGAGGGATGCTCAAGGAGGAGGGGACAGCTGTACACATACAGCTGATTCACTTCACTGTACACCAGAAACTAACACTGTAAGGCAGCTATACCTGCCCCTCCCCAAAAGTTGATCATTCATAATTTTACACATCTCCAAGAGGCTGGGGAGCTGCAGAGGAGCCAGGGTAGAAATCAGGATTCTGCGTTAGCATGCAGCACCATGGTAGCCCATGCAGGTCTCTGGATTTGAACGTGGACAGAATTAATAAGACAGATAAACTTGGGAAGCAGTGTATTGCTTTCAAGTTCCCTTATAAATAGGTAACTGGAGAAATCTGTGGTCTGAGAATTAAATATACTTTGATTATACTGAAATTCAAGAGTCATCTATTTTTCAACTTCAAACTTTTCCCTTGGAGTGAAGAGGAAGAAAGAAGCGATGTCTTTAACACTTTTTTTGTTTGTATGCAGCACTATTTACATATGTTTGTATGCATGTGTGTCTGTGTGTGATCCCACAAACTGTGGTCCTGCACAGTATGTGGGATTTTAGTTCCCTGACCAGGGATCGAACCTGTGCCCCGGCAATGGAAGCACAGAGTTCTAACCACTGGACCACCAGGGAATGCCCTCTTCAATCCTTCAACGACAGCAAATTTGCCTAATCCACTGAAATACATTTTGATTGTTTGGGAGCCTTATTCCAACCCAAGAAAAGGCAGATTTTTTTTACCAGGCTTTGAAGCCAAACAGCCAGGTTTCACCCCCACCTCCAGTCCCAGCACTACCAGCTTCAAGCTGTGTGACCTCAGGTGAGCTATTCAAACTTTCTTATTAAGCAACAATTTCCTAATCTTTAAAAAAGGAATCATAATATTGACCCTTAAGAGCCAGCATGAAGGTTAAACTAGCTCAGGCACAAAAAACGCTTAGCGCAGGGGTTGCCGTGCAGGAGCTGTGTGGCCAGAGTTCGTTTCTTTCCTTGCAGCCCTTAAGACTTGATCGATGGTGGCATTATCGATTTTTAAAATGTTAAGAAGTTGCTTAGCACAAAATTGAAAGCAGTCATCGACCTACTCCTTATTTTCTTTAGGATCAAAGTCGTAATGAAGTCCAAGATGTAATTAAATACTTACTGGAGAATCTATATGGTCAGCAAGACTGTAAGGAGAACCATTCTTCTAGATTCTGAGTAGAATAAGAATCCATCAGAAATCAGAAAGGAAGGCCTCTCTCTGCCTGAAGGACTGTCCCGTAGACAGCAATAAATCAGGAAAGTCACCCGGGAGCCAAAGAATTCTGCTGTGGATGGCTAACCCTATGTTTATTATCTAATGGATGGCTAATCCTATGTTTATTATCTAATGGCTGTCATCTGAATTCACAAGCAATAAATCTGAGTCAAAAAAACCTTTAATTTCCCATTCGCTGTGCGTTTCTCACGGTTTAATTCATACCCATGCCTCCACCTGAGGGCAAAAAAAAAAAAAAAGTTACTCAGTCGTGTCCGACTCTTTGCGACCCCATGGACTGCAGCCCACCAGTCTTCTCTGTCCATGAGATTTTCCAGGCAAGGATACTGGAGTGGGTTGCCATTTCCTTCTAACAGAAGCCAAAAAAGAAGTCTCTTGGTAAATCCTATAGGGCATCCGGAACTGGGAGGAAAAGGCAGAAAAAGAAGCAACAACTGCCACCACTACAAAAAGCGGGCCCTTTATGAAAGGCCAGCCTACTGGAACTCGGCTCAATGTCACGCAGCAGCCTGGCTGGGAGGGGAGTCTGGGGGAAAATGGATACTGAATATATATGGTTGAGTCCCTTTTTGTCCAGCTGAAGCTATCACACAACATTATGACTTGGCAAAACTCTACTATTAAATTAAAAGGATTGTTTTAAGTGGCCTCTTGAAAATGTTCAGCTTGTGTTTGAAAATTACTTAGGGAATTCCCTGGCCACCCAGTGGTTAGGACTCCATGCTTTCACTGCTGAGGATGTGGGCTGGATCCCTAGCTGGGGAACGAAGATCCTGTAAACTGCGTGGCATGGCCAAATTTCTTTAAAAAAAGAATCACATTTAGGTGTCATACACACCCCTCCCTGCTACTAATTTAAAATAAAATATCTTCAAAGCCTGAGGTATAACATGTCAGGGTTTTGCTCCGAATACTGACTTCAGGGGGGCTGATGAGAAATGCTGAGTGCTGTCTGCAGAAAATTCCGAGGCAAGAATAACCACTTCTACCTGGGAATATGACACACCCTAACCTAGGAAGAATCACCCCATGTGTCCCCTCCCTTAGCCAGTTGCACCAGGTCAGTGGGGTGCCTGCCTGACCAATGGGGGTGAGGCCAAAGAGGGGAACAGGTAGCAGAGAATGTGCGTTCAGACCATGAACACAAAGATGTTCAGACCGTGTCCAAGACTGCACATGCACTCGGGTTTTGTGACATCTACCAACCTCCTGGTTTTCCCAGCTTTCTTCCTTGGATCCCTGGGCTCCCAAGCACTGGAGGAAGGGACGCACAGACATTCTCTTTGTATTTACTGGCCCACACGGGCATGAAGGAGAGACGTGATTGGAAATGGAGAAGCAGCACTAGAAAGAGTGCTTCCAGCCGGGAAAACCAGCAATAAGCCAGGCTGGGGAGCTCATAAGAGAATCGGAGACCGCCTGAGGCTTCCCGCCATTGCGGCACCATCCAGAAGAGCAGCAGGGAAACTGAGTCCCACAGGACAGCGGTCCGGGTGGGGGGCGGTCAAGACCGCATTTTCTCAAGTCAGTGGCCTGGATTCAAATCTGTGCTCTGCCATTCACGAGTTGTGAGGCACAGTAAACTCACGTAGCATTTTACTTTCTAAAATTATATTACCTACCTCATAGCGCTGTTGGAGAATAACATGGAAAGAAATAGGTGAAGCACGTCATGTAGAAAGCATGCAATAAACATCACCATTACCATTCATAAAATAATAAAAATGAGGCATTGTGAAAATGAAAGATTAAGTGGTCCCAGAGTCAAATTAAGGATTTAAACGTTGTTTTTATCGGAGTACTTTGAGCAGATATAGCCTTACCTTAACTTTCTTAACTTAAAATAAAAGGGTAAATTAAGAATAATCATCCTAATTACTGAAAAATAGTTTGCTAAATGGCAACCCACTCCAGTGTTCTTGCCTGGAGAATCCCAGGGACGGGGGAGCCTGGTGGGCTGCCGTCTATGGGGTCGCACAGAGTCGGACACGACTGAAGTGACTTAGCTTAGCTTCAGAGAAAAAGGTACAAAAACACATCTACTATGATTGCACGTTTGTGAAAATCCATCTGTTGTTGAACACAAAGTGCCTGTAGACTGCTCCAGTGCGGCATGGGTACTGAAAGCAGAGAATTAGTATAAATAAGTAATGGGCCATTTCCCATTAGGATTTTGGAATAAACAAAGCCCCAAATTGAAAAGATCATCAGCTGGTCCTAAAAATGCCGTCAAACGTGTATCAAAAATTTATAACTATGCTTGCCAGAGATGAAATTAAAAAGCTAAAAAGGAGTAAGGGAGGTGGTTATCTTAAATATACATCCGTGGCAAATGCTTCTGTAGAAAATTTTTCTGATGGGAAAAACTTCAGAGAGAAAATTATAACAGCCTTCAAATGCCATTTAATTTTGGTGCACATCTTCCTCATGTCCTTGAATTCTTCCACAGCAAAGGGAAAAAGAGACATTAGATTTCAGTCAAATAGCCCCAGGAAGGCAGAGGAATCAAACCGGCCTGGTTACAATTTTGAAAAATAAATTCAACCAACTCAAATCATTTCATCACATTCTTTCCCTCTTCCTCTTAAAAAAATAATAATAATATGCCATTTCTAAATACGTGTGTTAGTTGCTCAGTTGTGTCTGACTTTGTGACCCCATGGACTGGCTCCTCTGTCCATGGAATTCTCTAGGCAAGAATACTAGAGTGGGTTGCCAGTTCCTTCTCCAGGGGATCTTCCTGATTCAGGGATCGAACCTGGGTCTCCTGCGTTGCAGGCAGATTCTTCACTGTCTGGGCCACTAGGGAAGCCCAAATATGCGAAAACTAAGCATTAAAACTATGGCTTATTTCCTTTCTTCCAAAAGTACACATACCTCAAAGTCAATCAAAAAAGAAAAAGCCTAAAGTTTTTAAAATATTACATTCAGGGCCTTAAAATTATTCAGAATTTTGATTTCCTGGCAGTCAGCATCTGAATAAATGTGGAATATTTTTTAAATGAATCTATTCTACTAAATATTTTGCTTAATAGCTTCTCAGAGACGGTTTTGTTTGCCCTTTTTATTTTTGCTTTTTTAATATTCTGTCACTTCAGCTTAAAACCTAGAGTAGAAATAAAATGTTTTAAACTGGTCCATTTTCCAAGTTCATTCCCAAGATTAACTATTCAAAATTATACTCAGCTCTCTCTCCTTTTCCAAACTCCTGCCCTCTTACAGAAATAGGAGTTTCAACTTTAAGTTACCAAGCTTTGTAAATTTCTTCCATTGTCCTCTATGAATGCTTCACACATCTTAAAGGTGTTCCACTAAGATTCTCTTAAAAATACACACATAAAAATTTAGGCAAACATGTGTGCAAAGGAAAAGTCATGGTTTTCCCCTGAGAGGCGAGCGCTCTCCTGTTTCTAAACATATCACCCTGATTATACATGCAAATGCTAGATCTCTGAAAAATCAGGACACGCAAGTGCAGTATTTCTAGTTCTTGCAGATAAAAGGAAAGAAAACTTGACATTTCCAGCTTGCTTTCTCTCTCAACATTTTCAGCCCCCAAATAAATTCTGCTGACTCTTCTCTTACAGCTAACACAACTGTTCCAGAATCCCTAACCCATTCTCTTGGCCCAAACCTCCGTCTAGATCAAGTTGAGGGTCCCAGATGGGCTGAAAGCATTGGTCTCACGCACTCTGCACCCTTATCACACAAAATCCTTTTTTTCCCACTTCCTCACCTTCTGCCATTTTCCAGATCCACCTAAAAAATGATTATATGCAACCTTATTTTTTAATATTTATTTCTTTGGCTGCACTGGGTTTTAGTTGCAGCACAGGCTTAGTTGCCCCACAGCATGTGGAAGCTTAGTTCTAACACCAGGGATCGAACTCACATCCCCCATGTTGGAAGGCAAATTCTTAACCAGTGGCTGCTGCCGCTAAGTCGCTTCAGTTGTGTCCGACTCTGTGCAAACCCATAGATGGCAGCCCCCCAGGCTCCCCCATCCCTGAGATTCTCCAGGCAAGAACACTGGAGTGGGGTGCCATTTCTTTCTCCAATGCATTTAAGTGAAAAGGGAAAGTGAAGTCGCTCAGTTATGTCTGACTCTTTGCGACGCCATGGACTGCAGCCTACCCGGCTCCTCCATCCATGGGATTTTCCAGGCCAGAGTACTGGAGTGGGGTGCCATTGCTATCTCTGCTTAACCAGTGGACCACCAGGGAAGTCTCTATGCACAACTTTAAATCCATCCATATATCTACCCTCTCAGCTCTTGCTTCTTTCATCCATATCCTGTGCTTGGGACCTTGCGATTCCAGGTCCCAAGACTCCTGTTCAATGCTTTGTTCTAAGAGCATGAGAATTCCCTCCTACTGTCCAAGTCCCGTTCTCTCCATTCCTCCTCCTGTGAAATCAGAGAATTTCAGAGCTAGAAGAAACTTCAAGTCTACTCCTCCCACTTTATAGACCTAAAAGCTACAGCCTCAACAAGGCAGAATGAACCATACCACAGGAGGACCCAGATCACAAGTCTCGTTCAAGATTTAACCAAAAGAGCCTGACCCAGCCCATCCAGCTGGTCCTTCTCAATTACATGAGGACTTAATCATTAAAACAGAGTCTGGCAGAGGGGTGGGATACTTTGAGAGACTGGGATTGACATATACACACGACTACAAACGAAACAGATATAATGAATAAGGACCCGAACATTCATTGGAAGGACTGATGCTGAAGCTCCAATACTTTGGCCACTTGATGCGAAGAACCATCTCATTGGAAAAGACCCTGATGCTGGGAAAGACTGAAGGCAAGAGTAGAAGAGGGCAACAGAGGATGAGATGGTTGGATGGCATCACTGACTCAACAGACAAAGAGTCTGAGCAAACTCTGAGAGACAGCGAAGGACAGGGAAGCCTGGCATGCTGCAGTTCATGGGGTGGCCAAGAGCTGGACATGACTGAGCAGCTGGACACCAACAATAAGGACCTACTGTAGAGCACAGGGAACTCAACTCAGTACTCTATAAAACTGCCTATGTGGGAAAAGAATCTAAAAAAGAGTGGCTGCATCTACAACCGACAGCTCACTGTGCAACAGAAACTAATCAGTTCAGTTCGGTCGCTGAGTCGTGTCCAACTCCTTGCGACCCCATGAAACCAATCAACTGTGCTTCAATAAAAATTTAAATGAAAAAAGTGTCTGACACAAGGTTGACATTAAGATACTTGATAGAAAGGATGAAAGCTGATATCCATTATCCATTTTCACCTTTCCTCTTCCGCATTCACCTGTTATAAAAATACATACGCAACACTCCTTTGAAAGCAAAATAACTGCGTACTATATTTTATTCTCTTAGAACTGCAGGTCCTCCAAGAAAATCATCTTATTTAATATATGTTTGTAAATAACATGAAACAAAGACTTTCTAAGGCTTTTAAGGCTTCATTAAGTCTTTAACAAAGACTTTCTAACAGAAAAAGTCTGAAAACAAGAACCAGAAGTTTCTTTAACTTAATTATGTTGGAGCCACCACTAAAACCCAGAGTAAACACCACACTTAATATAAAAATTTTAGTTTCATGGCTTTTAGTCTTACAAACAAGATAACAATTCCAATATCATCATCACTGTTTAACAGTACTAGAGGCGCAAGACAACAGGATAGGAACAAAAAAAAAAAAAGGCAGAAGAGTAAGAAGGCACAAAAACAGCCACTGACTGTACATGGGACCATTTTACAGAAAACGAAAAGAAAATTAGTGAGTCCAAAGTTGCCAGATACACGATAAACTTAGAAAAGTCAACGGCGTTCCTATCAACAATAACTAACCAGAAAATACAGTAGAAAATAAGATATTCATAATAACAATAAAAACTCTGATGTACAGGTATTAATCCAATAAGGAATACATGAAACTTTCATTCAGAAGTTCTTTTAATTCTGTGAAAAAAAAAAAAAAAATCCATGAAGGATTAAGAAAATGAAGACACACAGGCCAGGTGAATGAATGGAGCAACAGCTTTATAGTGTTTATAGTTGACCTTTATAGATGTCAAATCTCCCAAATAATTATATCGTTTTTCTAATAAAAATTCCAGTGGGATTTCTTGAGCAACTCAACAAATTTAGTATAATACATGAATAGAAGAATAAAGGTTTGTGAAGGGTCAAGTAAATTTTTCTCAGAAAAAGAAGAGGGGATCACACTCCCAACAGATGCAAATACTAAAAATAGCAAAACTACAGTGATTATATGTGGTATTCATGCAGGAACTAGCAACTGCAATAAAAACTGGAAAAGAGGGTGTGAGATGTTTAAGTATACATGAGAATCTGGTATACTACAGATACAGCACCATAAACCAGTGATGGTGGTGGTTTAGTTGCTAAGTTGAGTCCAACTCTTTTGTGAGTCCATGGACTGACTGAAGCCCACCAGGCTCCTCTGTCCATGGGATTCTCCAGGCAAGAATACTGGAGTCGGTTGCCACTTCCTTCTCCAGGGGATTTTTCTGACCCAGGGATGGAACCTGGGTCTCTTGCATTGGTAGATGGGTTCTTTACCACCGAGCCACCAGGGAACCCCCTACCATAAATCAGTAGGACAGAACAAATGTTACTGGGGAAAGCAAAAATATGGCTGGTTTTCTGCCTTACAGGGTATATACAGAGGCAAAAATCTAAATGTAGAAAAGCAGAAACACAAGCTAACGAAAGACAAGGTAGGCGCTCAACTCTGTAATTTGTAGATAAGCATTTCTGAATCAAGACCGAAAGCTCAAATCACAACCAGAACAATTTGGTGGACTTGACTACACTGTGAATAAATTTTGATTCCACGAGGAAACTGGAAAAATCACAAGTGTGCAGAGACTAGGAGAAGACCGATTAATATTATAATATAAAAGGTGCTCCTAGAAAAAGAAGTCAGAAAATACTGTAAAATACGTGCAGAGGATAAGAACAGGCATTATATAGGAGGAGACCCTTGAGTGGCTTACAATGTATCAAGATAATCAGAGAAATACACGTTAAAATAACCAGGAGATTCTACATCCACCAGATTTGCCTGGCCAAACATTCCCAAATAATGGAAAAGAAAGGAAGAAACTGGACCCCTGCAATGCTAGTGGGAGGACAGACTGCTACAGCCATTCTGGCAGCAAGACAGCAGAATTTTGTGAAAATAGAGATGTATATTCCTTACGATCCTCAAACGTTCTGGGCAGGCACCCAAAAAACATGCTCCCGATCATATATATACAGGGATACATACAAAGGCCTTAACAGGTCATGAGGGTGGGGAGTTTGAGCCAATGTAGGTGTACAGCAGTAACAATCTATAAATAACAGACCTCACACAATAACATACATGCAACAGTTAGAAGACATGACTTTGAGGTACACAGAGCAACATCAGTAAAATTTGAAACATACTTTTGAGCTAGAAAACTTTAAGATGACGACAGTAAGGATAATACTACTTACGTTAAGTTCAAAACACAAATAAAGGCAAACAAAGACCTGGGTATATCCTAGGAATTGGTACCAACAGGGATGAGGGGAATGAGAGTGGAGGAAAAAAGAAAATAATCATTAGTTTCCTTAAAAAATTTTTTTATGAGAAGACTTGTTTGGACTGATGAGCTTTCCATGATCCAGTAATGATGGTTATAACTTTATTTACAAGTATATTTATAATAGCTAACACTTACATGATACCCAGAAATAGTATGGACCTAACAGAAGCAGAAGATATTAAGAAGAGGTGGCAAGAATACACAGAAGAATAACCATGATTGTGTGATCCCTCACCTAGACCCAGACATCCTGGAGTGTCAAGTCAAGTGGGCCATAGGAAGCATTACAAGAACAAAGCTAGTGGAGGTGATGAAATTCCAGCTGAGCTATTTTAAATCCTGAAAGATGATGCTGTGAAAGTGCTGCACTCAATATGCCAGCAAATTTGGAAAACTCAGCAGTGGCCACAGGACTGGAAAAGGTCAGTTTTCAATTCTAATCCCAAAGAAGGGCAATGCCAAAGAAAGCTCAGACTACCGCACAATTGCACTCACTGCACATGCTAGCAAGGTAATGCTCAGAATCCTTCAAGCTAGGCTTCAACAGTATGTCAACGGAGAACTTCCAGATTTAGAAAAGGCAGAGGAACCAGAGATCAAATTGCCAACTTCAGTTGAATCATCCAAAAAGCAAGAGAATTCCAGAAAAGCATCTATTTCTGCTTTATTGACTATGCTAAACCCTTTAACTGTGTAGATCACAACAAACTGTGAAAAATTCTTTTTTTTTTTTCTTTTTTTAATTTATTATTTTTTTTAGTTCTACCAGTTTATTGCTACCAACCCATCACCCTCCACCTTCATGCACACATGCTCAGTCATGTAACCCCATGGACTGCAGCCTGCCAGGCTCCTCTGTCCCTGGACTTCTCCAGGCAAGAATATTGGAGTGGGTTGCCATTTCCTTCTCCATGAAAAATTCTTAAAGAGATGGGAATACCAGACCACCTTACCTGCCTCCTGAGAAACCTGTATGCAGGTCAGGAAGCAACAGATAGAACCGGACACGGAACAGAGTGGTTCAAACTTGGGAAAGGAGTACGTCAAGGTTGTATATTGTCACCCTGCTTATTTAACTTATAAGAAGAGTACATCATGTGAAATGCAAGGCTGGAAGAATCACAAGGTAGCATTAAGATTTCCAGAAGAAATATCAATAACCCCAGATATGCAGATGACACCACCCTTATGGTAGAAAGCGAAGAGTAACTAAAGAGCCTCTTGATGAAGGTGAAAGAGGAGAGTGCAAAAGCTGGCTTAAAACTCAGTATTCAAAAAATGCAGATCATGGCATCCAGTCCCATTACTTCATGGGAAATAGATGGGGAACCAGTGGAAACAGTGAGAGACTATTTTCTTGAACTTCAAAATCACTGCAGATGGTGACTGCAGCCATGAAATTAAAAGACGCTTGCTCCTTGGAGGAAAAGTTATGACCAACCTAGACAGCATATTAAAAAGCAGAGATATTACTTTGCCAACAAAGTTCTGTCTAGTCAAAGCTGAAGTTTTTCCAGTAGTCATGTACGGATGTGAGAGCTGGACAATAAAAAAGTATGAACGTGGAAAAATTGATACCTTCGAACTGTGGTGTTGGAGAAGCCTCTTGAGAGTCCTTTGGACTGCAAGGAGATCAAACCAGTAAATCCTAAAGGAAATCAGTGCTGAATATTCATTAGAAGGACTGATGCTGAAGCTCTAATACTTTGGCCACCTGATGCAAAGGAAGTGAAGTCGCTCAGTCATGTCCGACTCTTTGCGACCCCATGGACTGTAGCCTATCAGGCTCCTCCGTTCATGGGATTTTCCAGGCAACAGTGCTGGAGTGGATTGCCATTTTCTTCTCCAGAGGATCTTCCCGACCCAGGAATCGAACCCGGGTCTCCCGCATTGTGGGCAGACGCTTTACCGTCTGAGCTACCAGGGAAGCCCTGATGCAAAGGAAAGATTGATGAAAAAGATCCTAATGCTGGGAAAGATTGAAGATGGGAGGAGAAGGGGACGGCAAAGGATGAGATAGTTGGATGCCATCACCAACTCAATGGACATGAGTTTGAGCAAGCTCTGAGAGTTGGTAGTGGACAGGGAAGCATGGTGTGCGGCATGCTGTCCATGGGGTCACAAAGGGTCAGACACGACAGAGCGACTGAACAGCAACATATGACACCCACTACATACCATAAACTGTTTTAAGTAATATACACCTTGTATCAATTTATGATTTATAATAAAGGACTTAATAAATCTTCAAATAATGTAAATCGTTGAAGGTTTACAGTCCATCTTTATAACACCACGAGGTAGGTACAATGGTTTCCATTTCAGGAAGGAGGCACAGAGAAACGCAGCAGTTTCCCTCAGGTCACACAGCCTGGAAACAATGGAGCTGAGACTCAAGGTCACATGAGCTGCTTCTGCAGCCCACTACACTTGCTAGAGTGATTCATTGTTCTCTTCAGGTGAGGTCTGAAAAAGTCACCACCCCTCTTCGTAACCATAACTAATAGCTTAGTTAGCATTTGGGGGGAAAAATTTCTTTTTAATATCAAAGCCCTATACAGCATGCCCATTCTCAAATACTTAAATACTCAAATATTTAAACAATGAGCTCCTTAAGGCCAAAACACACTGATTTAATCATTTTAAATCAATTACCCATAATAATGGAGGCAATGTGGTATGTCTAGAGATGTCAAGGATAAAAGTCAGCTCACATTCTTCATAGCACTTAGTGCGTTTTACCCAGAGGCAGTCTGTCCAGGTCTCACTGTCCTCCCAGGACGTGACCTCCCCCAGGCCCAGGACGGTGTCTCACCAGCCACTGTGCACCCTGTGGAATCTGATACAGGCCTCATCTCGTAAGAACTACGAATGCAGTAAATGAGAGCAATGAATCCCTCAAGCCCAATTTTAACCACGAATTACACCACTGCTCCCTGCCCAAAAACTTAATTTTAAAAATATCAACGACTCACTGAATATCTCCTCTCTTTTTCCAAGAGGCAGCAGAGTCTGGAAAAGATACCACTCCTGCTTAACTATTCACAAGACCTAAAATGTTCAAAACATAACCGAGAACAGCAGCAACCAACACACATTACTGAGAGATTCAACAGGTATTTATTGAGCACCTACTGTGTGCCAGGCAGGCTTCCCTGGTGGCTAAGACAGTAAAGAATCTGCCTGCAATGCAAGAGACCAGGGTTTGATCCCTGGGTAAGGAAGATCCCCTAGAGAAGGGAATGGCAACCCAGTACTCTTGCCTGGGAAATCCCATGGACAGAGGGGCCTGGCAGACTACAGTCCATGGGGTCGCAGAGAGTCGGACACGCCTGAGTGACTAACACTTTCAGTTTACTCTGTGCCAGGCACTGCTCTGAGCAACAAAGATACAACAATAAACTAAGTAGATGAACATTCCTGCCTTTATGGAAGCAGCCTTTTGGGGGAGACAAAGAGACAGACATAAAAGAAAGTGTTTTAGATATTACAGAATAACCTAAAACAGGAATAACAATTAAAGTAATACACAGCTGTTGTTTAGCTGCTAAGTCACGTCTGACTCTTTGTGACCCTATGGACCATATCCTTCATGCTCCTCTATCCATGAGATTTCCCAGGCAAGAATACTGGAGTGGGTTGCCATTTCCTTCTCCAGGGGATCTTCCCAACCCAGGGATCAAACTCGCATCTCCTTCACTGAAAGGCAGATTCTTTACCCCTGAGCCATCAGGGAAGCCCAGACAAAGATAGGAGGGCTTTCCAATTTTAGATACGCAGCCAGGGAAGGCCTAGAGAAAGGGTGACATTTGATTTAAAGAGATGAGTGAAGCAAAGGAGTGAGTCATGATGGCAACTGGGGGGCAGTGTTCCAGGCAGAAATGCAACAGGTGAAAGCTCCTGGGGCAGGAGTCTACCTGGCATGTTTTAGAGAGGACAGCATGTCTGGGGTGAAGTGAGCAAGGCCCACAGCAGCAGGAGCTGAGGCCAGAGAGGGGACCGACTGGAAAAATAAACTCCTGTATTAGACGCTGCAGAGAATGCCAGGCAGGCCAGAGTACCTGGTATCGCCTGGGGCTGATTCAGACCCTCAGAGTGATGAGCCAAAAGAACACTGGGTTCCATTAAGCTCTCTTCCTCAGGGCCACATTCGGGCATTAAATGGTTATTTGCATAGAATTTACATATGTCTATATAGCACAGATCACATCCTTTGGATCATTTTCATAGTAATATTGTATTACTACTGCCCTGCAGATGGGTACCCAGGGTACCAAGGTATATTCATGATTTATTCCCTTCCCTATTTCTTCTCACCTCTCAATATCATCAACCCAGAAGGTGTTTTATACCAGAAATGAATCACAGAACAAAAGGAGACTGCATGCCAAGAGATTCTATAAATGATCACCCCATAACATGTGGGGAAAGCAGCTCTTATTTTATGTTTCAACTTCTGTCACTCACAGCAGGTCAAGCCAGCAACGGGGATTAAAGAGTCCAGTGCAATTCTAAGACAGAACATTTCAAGAGGCAAATGTGATTTTTTCCTACAGTCAATAACTAATCTCTGACAGACGCACTCCTATCTACTTAGAGATCATTACCTCCTCCTCAAATGCTCAGGGACAAAAGCATGACGCTCAAAAGGGGACTCTTACTTGGGTTTCAAAATGCTTCCTGTAGAAAAACATTCAATGGCACCATTGTCAACATGCCTCAGCTGCATGCAGAATTCTACAGGATTTGTGAAAAAAATCCCACTGATTATGTATTTCAAGTTCAGCATTACCATTGAAGTTAATATGGAAATGCAAGATTTGCTAATAGCTCAGGGAAGTTGGGTAAACAGCACCTGACTAACCCCACAGCGGGGCTTCCCAGGTGGCGCTAGTGGTAAAGAAGCCCCCTGCCAATGCAGGAGACAAAAGGAGATGTGGGTTCAATCCCTGGGTCGGGAAGAGGCCCTGGAGGAGGGCATGGCAGCCCACTCCAGTACTCTTGCCTGGAGAATACTGGAGACTGAATCCCATGGACAGAGGAGACTAGTGGGCTATAGGCCACAAGGTTGTAAAGAGTCCGGACATGACTGAAGGGATTTAGCATGCATGCACGCAACCCACAGGAAGCTAGTTTTCCTGAAAATGCTGTATCTGATCAGAAACTTTCAAGCTATTGGTATCCGCCCCTTTTCTTCCCAATGGACTTATTATATGCATGTAACAGACACATGTCAATATCCTGCACCTAAGTAAACTGTTTAGTTGCTTCAGTCATGTCTGACGCTTTGAGACCCTATGGACAGTAGCCTGCCAGGCCCCTCAGTCCATGGGATTTCCAAGGCTAGAATGCTAGAATGGGTTGCCATTTCCTTCTCCAGGAGATCTTTCCAAGCCCAGGATCTTCCCAACCCAGGGATCAAACCTGTGTCTCCCACATCGCGGAAACACTCTTTACCACTGAGCCATCATCACTCCTCCCTAATTTTCCGCAAAGCACTTCTTACCAAAGAGAAACAAACTGTAAGTACACAAAGCGAAGTCGCTCAGTCATGTCTTTGTGACCCCATGGACTGTAGCCTACCAGGCTCCTCAGTCCATGCAATTTTCAAGGCAAGAGTACTGGAGTGGCTGCCATTTCCTTCTCCAGGGGATCTTCTGGACCCAGGGATCGAACCCAGGTCTCCCGCATTACAGGCAAACGCTTTACCGTCTGAGCCACCAACGTGAGAGGAAGGTTCACAAGCTTATGTTTAAGCTAGGCTTATTATTATTATTATTAATTTTTATTGGAGTATAGTTGCTTTACAATGCTGTGTTAGTTTCTGCTGTACAGCAATGTGAACCAGTTATATGTTAACATATGTCCCCTCTTTGGGGGGTTTCCTTCCTGTTTAGGTCACTATAGAGCACTGGGTAGGGTTCCCTGTACACAGTAGGTTCTCATTAGTTACTATCTGTTTTACACATAGTATCAATAACGTATATATGTCAGTCCCAACCTCCCAGTTCATTCCACCCCTGCCCTTTCCCCCTTGGTACCCATATGTTTGATCTCTATGTCTGTGTCTCTGTATCTGCTCTGCAAATAAGATTTAAAACACAAAGGCATTTAGACTTTGTGCCTAGAATTTTTAATAAACCAGACACAAGACTTGACAAGTATACAGAGCCCAAAAGATTACTTTCCCCGGCAACTGATTTCCGTACCACAAAGGAAAGAAACACAGTCTCTCTCAGGTCTCTCCATTTTTCTCAAAGAATCGGAGACAGGCTGTCATTAGAAGTATAAGTGGTTTAAGCACTTGGCCCCATCATTCCAATCACTGAAATCTGCAGGACCTGGTCCAGCAAATAAGTATCTGGCAAAGCTGGAGAGCCAGAAGGACACCCAGTGGGCACCAGTAATTTCCATGCAGAGAGTCTGTGGATGGAGTCATTAGAGGCAACCCAGAGAAAGGTTTAGGCAAGATTATACGTGAGGATTTTTGCCAAGCCCAATCTCAGCATATCAGGTAGCAGAGTCAGAAAAGCTCCAGTGGATGTTCTCAGTGTTCTCAATTTAACCAAGTAATTGAATTTCTCACCCCTTTTCGTTCCTTCCATCCACGCTTCAGCCCAGCAGATGCTGACAGCTCACAGCTCACATTACCCACCCCTGGCCCAGTGATGTCTGCACGCTTCTACTCTCCAGGTGAGCTGGGAGGGCGACAAAGAGCCAACTGGATGTAGTCCCTACTCTGTTGAGGTTGGTATATGTATTACTTTACCAGAATAATTTATATAGTAAACTGACAAAATATAAAGATGAAAAATAATTCAGGCATATAATGAACTCCTTATGAAATCACAAAGTCCTTATGAAAGTAAGCTGGATAACTTGAAAAATGTCAACAGAGCTAAGTTGCTAGAAACTGCTGTTGAATTAGATGTGCTCATGATAGCTGTAAAATATTAGAAACCATTTCAAAAAATCTAGAAAGATTCTGTAATTAGTTTGCTCTGTTCTTTAAAGAAACCAAAACAGATTACATTATAGATATGCTTTCTACAGAAGAGAAGAAGCAGGCTTCTGCCAATAAACACAGGTTTGTTGAAAGGGCCTTGGAACTACACCCGAAGATTGGGATTTTAAGTTAAAACGTGTTTAAGGTTATGATTCCTAGCTTTAGCCACTTGTTCATCTGGGGCTTTTTTAACATTGTAAATTGAAGGTTTCCTTTTTTTTTTTTCAATTGAAGTATTGCTGGCTTACAGTGAGTTTTAGGTGCACAAAGTGATTCTGTTATACATATACTATATATGTGTGTATATATTCTTTGTCAAATTCTTTCCTTGTAATTATAAAATACTGAGTATAGTTCCCTGTGCTATACAGTAGGTACCTGTTGATTATTTTATGTATATTAATGTGTACATGATAATACCAAACCCCTAATTTATCCCTCCATCCTTTGCCCTTTGGTAATTGTAAATTTGTTTTCTAAATCTGTGAGCCTATTTCTGTTTTGCAAAATAAGTTCATTTGCGCCACTTTTTTTAGATTCCACACATAAACACCACCATGTGATGTTCTCTTCCTCTGTCTGGTCATCTCTGGGTCTAGCCATGTTGCTGCAAATGGCACTGCTTCATTCCTTTTGATGGCTGAGCAGTATTTCACTGTATATATGCACCACATCTTTATCCATCCCTCCATCGATGGAAACTTAGGTTGCTTCCTTGTCCTGGCTATTGTAAATAGTGCTGCAATGAACACTGGGGTGCATGTATCTTTTCAAACTATAGCTTTCTCCAGATGTAGGCCCAGGAGTGGGCTTAGCGGATCTTATGTTAACTACTTTTAGCCTTTTACAGCCTCCATACTGTTCTCCATATTTAGCCAACTGCTGTTCATTCAGAGATAGCACCTCCAAGCCATCAGCTGAGAGAACTTCTCCAGGAGTGTCAGCCCTGGGGTTAAACCCTGCTCTCCAGTGAGTGAGCATGAACTCACTAGCACCAACACTGGCTCAGCCAAGAGCTCCCGGCTCATCACAGGGGAGGCAGAACAGGCTCCAGGTGCCTGTACCTGGGCAGGTCGGCTATACGTGAATACTCAGGGGACAGGGAGGAGGACAGCCTGACCTCATGGGAAATGTGGATGCAAAGTTGTTTGGTGTTACAGACACACAGAAGGTCCTTCTAGGACTCAAACTGCTTCTGGGCCAATGTCTCCCTGTTACAACAGACTAGAGGGCACACGAGGGGAGAGTTCAACTCTGACCGCTCCCTGCGTGATGGTACACGAGAGATTTCCTCCTCATTCCTCACTGTCTCCAGAGACCCCACTACCTGCTGAAGAGTTCAAAGCAGTCATTTTTAACAAGAGGGTTTTGTCTTGTATTAAAATCTAATTGGCTTCCTGCTGCTTTAACACTTAGTAACTTGAATAGATCAAGTGACTTAATTCCATCAAAATGAGCAACAGGAAAAAAAGACATGAATGCACTGGGACAAATACATGACCTTCATGGAACCTGGCTGAGAAAATCCTCTATGATCAGATACTAGCATTTCTGGGTATTCCTCAAGCTCTGAGAGACAAAGCAGCAGTGGGCAGCAAAAGAGAGATGGGGGATGCAGAAATGACATGTGCCAGACCCAAGTGCGTCCTGCCTTCCATCCTCCCAGCCCACGTTTTCATTCCAGCAGTTTCTGAGGCGTCCAGCAGTGCCCAGATGCTAGCACCAGCCTTGGCCGAGCTATTTAAAACCTCCTACTCAAGACTTCCTTGGTGGTAAAATGGTTAACGCTACGCTCCCAATGCAGGGGGCCCAGGTTCGATCCCCACTCAGGGACCTAGATCCCACACGCTGCAACCAACAGTTCACATGCCAAAACAAAGACCCAGTGCAGTCAAACAAATTAATTAGAATTTTAAAACTCCTACTTTCTGGCCTGGGGATGTTCTATGGGAGCCAATTCAAAAAGTCGATAGGAATCACCTTTCAAGAGGTACAAGGCAGGTTTCAAGAGCAAACTTAGAACTGCAGGAGAGGGACTTCCCTGGCGGTCCGGTGGTTAAGACGCCACACTTCCACTGCAGGGGATGGGGGTTCGATCCCTGGTCAGGGAACTAAGATCCCACATGCCACGCAGTGCAGCTGAAAACAGTGGAAACTTTCTGGTGGTCCAGTGGTTAAGAATCTACCTGCCAATGCAGGGGACACAGGTTCGATCCTTGGTACAGGAGGGTCCCACATGCCAGGGGGCAACTAGGCCCATGCTCCACAATTACTGAAGCCCTCAGCCTGTGCTCTACAAGAGAAGCCCCCAGTGAGAAGCCCACACACCACAACCAGAGGAGGCCCTGCCCACTACACCTAGAGAAAGCTCATCACAGCAAAAATGAGAAAATCCTTGATCACTGGGCTTTGGGAGCCAGTGGATAAATGATCCCATCTTCTAAACCTGGGGTGGAGAATTCTGAAGCACATTCCTACACTGGTGAATGGTGATTCTGGTTTCATCGCCCTCAGGGGTAACCAGCACGACAACCTGATTTTTGGCTGCCTCTGTCAATTTTCATATCTCCCTCTTGCTGGTTTCCCTAACTCCACAATCCTGCACCCAAGCCTTCATCTCTCAGGCTCTGCCCTGTGGGAGAACTTACCAAAAACTAACTCCGGAAGATACTAAAGGACAGGGAAGCCTAGTGTGCTGTAGCTCATGGGGGCGCAGAGAGTTGGACACGCCTTAGCAACAGAACAACAAGAACCAAAAACAATAGCTATGCATTGTTACATGGGAAAGGGGGATGCTGGCTTTAATCTGTCATCAAATCTGACATTTGCTGACCCTCTTCTTCTCTTTCCCATCCAGATTTACTCTCCTAGGTTGACATCAGCATGACATCACATTTCATTTCCTCCTGCCATCTTTAAACAACTATATTGAGGAATACAGAGTTAAACTTCCAGACAAGGGCCCAATCTAGGGACTGTCAATAGAATATAACTGATTAAAAAGTTCATGGTAGGATACTTCC
Organism: Cephalophus harveyi; assembly: GCA_006410635.1. Taxonomy (NCBI): domain Eukaryota; kingdom Metazoa; phylum Chordata; class Mammalia; order Artiodactyla; family Bovidae; genus Cephalophus; species Cephalophus harveyi. The sequence goes on along the minus strand of SJYT01051270.1, from coordinate 39,416 downwards.
AGGACATGGGGAGCCACACATTTAATGGTCCCACCGTTGCCAACAGCCCTGGATCCTCAGGTGTGAGCCAAACATACAAGAACTTCCCCAAACCTCTCAGAACTTCCCCAGTGGTCCGGTGGCTAAGACTCCAGACTCCCAACGCAGGGGGCCTGGGTTCTATCCCTGGTCAGGGAACTAGATCCCTCATGCTGTTACTAAGACCCAGTGCAGTCAAATAAATTATATATATATATATATATATTTCCTTTAAAAGGCACACTCTCTCTGAAGCAAAGACAGGACTGTGGGACCTGGGGCTGTGGAACTAAGATCTGCTGACAGGCAGAGCAGTAAAAGACTGTTTGACTCTGTGAGCAGTTGTTACAAGACCGATGAGACTCTGTCTTCTATTTTCCACCACACATAGAAGATGCTGAACTAGGATTCCTGGAACAAAGTACCAATCACTCTCAATTGGGCAAAAGACTCTCCAACTTTGGTGGTGACCAAAATCAGTATGAAGCAGAGAAATGCTTTGCAGGCAGCAATATGTGTGGGTTCCCACAGAGAGCTCCCAGGATCTAAGTGGTCTTCCTCAATCTATGATTTTACTTTACAACCTAGGGCGTGAGGAGCAAGATGAAAGCCTCACTCAGAAGAACTGAAAACAAGTTCTCACGCAAATACACGTACACATCCACAAATATTCACAGCACTGCTATTCACAAGAGCCAAAAGGTAGGGACAACCCTGGTGGTCCAGTATTTAGGAACCTTCCTTCCAATGCAGTGGATGCAGTTCAATTCCCAGTAAGGTAACTAAGATCCCACAAGTCATGAGGTGCAGCCAAAAAAATGGTTACTTCATGCTATTTGAACTTCATCTTGGGTTTTACAAAATGAGAAAAAATGATTGATGTCTTAAGAATCAGACTACCCTGCACAGACAACTCTCACACAGTCTGTGTCTGCCAGCCTCTCCCCATGTCCTCCCACTCACCTTGAAAGGACTTCTTTGTTTCTTTTTAAATAAGTCTTTATGGAACTTATTTTAAGGCTGATCTTACTTCCCCTTCATGCAGGCAGAACTGTAAACCCAGGAATAAAAACTGGAAGGCATTTACAAACCTCAGCTCAAGTTTTCATAGTAAAACGTTAAGTCAACCAACACAGGAGTAAAAACTATTTGCACAAACTATCACAAATTGCTAACCATGGGAGCTCTGCATTGGCAAAACTGTGACATTCTTTCCTCTATTTTCCAAGCTTTCTTATTTCCAATTATACTACTTTCATAACTGAAAAACTTAAATTAATTCTATTGTCCTGGAATTTCCTCTGATGCCGACTGTATTACACATAGCACAGAAACTCAGGAGGGGGCAGTGCAGATTTCAGCCCGTGATGCTGCCAGGCTCATGTTCCAATCAGCACGCATGAGGAGACACTCACACAAGGCCAGGTACCCCAGAGAGAGGGAGGGGTGGGCAAACCGATTCTCGTCAGAGATCCCCACGCCTCCGTGGGCGCCCCAGGTAGGTTCTCTTGGTCCCAGCGTCGCCCTACTGACAGTTTCCTGCTCACGTGAGCATCCCTTCATGACCTGGAGAAGGATCCCGCGCCACTGAGTGGGTTGCGGCCTTGAGAAGATGTGATGGGTGCCTCGCGGAGGGCAACTCTGGGGCAGCTGAACAGTGATACGGTAAGAAATGGCTTTTTAAAAAAACCCTACTTGAAACAATTCCTCTGACGCTGGTGGCTAAATATAAACATCCTGCTCTCTCAACCTTCCTCGGGGGCAAATCGGAAGGCTTTTCCCCAGTCACCCTTCTCCTCTGCAGCCTCTGAGGCCACCCAGCATTCCCGGCCTTTCAGTTTCCCAGATGATACACTCTCTCCAGATCCCTCCTGCACCTGCACACACAGCCTTTTTCTCATGGAAGTCTTCTAGTTATCCTCCACCAACAGCTGTGGGTGAACCCTGAGGGCCAGTCCGCAATTCTTTGCATGTACTTTTCAATCCCTGGGTCAGGAAGATCCCCTGGGGAAAGGCATGGCAACCCACTCCAGTACTCCTGCCTGGAGAATCCCCATGGACAGAGGAGCCTGAAGGGCTACAGTCCGTGGGGTCGCAAAGAGTTGGAAGTGACTGAACTGACTTAGCACGCAGACACCTTTCTCTACAAAGGACACTTTCTATCTCTGTCTTCAACTGTTGCCTTTATGCAGAGGAATTACAAATACCCGATGTCAGCCCTCCAGATTTCCAATCATCTATAAGATGCCTTCACTTGAATTTATTTACAAAACAGAAATAAGAGTCACAGAGACAGAAAACAAACTTAGGGTTTCCAAGAGAGAAAGGGGGGATTAGCTGGGAGACTGAGATTGACATATACACAGTGCTACATATAAAATAGGTAACTAATAAAGACCTGCTGTATAGCACAGGAAACTCTACTCAATAGTCTGTAATGACCTATATGGGAAAAGAATTTAAACAGTGGATACATGTATAACTGGGTCCCTTTGCTATGCAGCAAAGTGTAAGCACTTTTGCATATAAATGCATATACAATGTACATTACATTGTATAAATGTACATTACGGTGTACATTACATAATGTACATTATAAATCAACTATACAACCAGTCCATTCTAAAGGAGATCAGTCCTAGGTGTTCTTTGGAAGGAATGATGCTAAAGCTGAAACTCCAGTACTTTGGCCACCTCATGCAAAGAGTTGACTCATTGGAAAAGACTCTGATGCTGGGAGGGATTGGGGGCAGGAGGAGAAGGGGACGACAGAGAATGAGATGGCTGGATGGCATCACCAACTCGATGGACATGAGTCTGAGTGAACTCCGGGAGATGGTGATGGACAGGGAGGCCTGGCATGAGGTGATTCACGGGGTCGCAAAGAGTTGGACACAACTGAGCGACTGAACTGAACTGCTCCTCCACCAAAAATTAATACCCAAAAAACGCCTCCACTTAAAGGACCCTTCTCTCTGCCCTGTTTCCCTCTTTCTTACATCATCATCCATCCATTTCTTACATCATCCATCACAGGCTGGCTTCTCCTGGCCCAGCCGCCATTCACAGGTCATCCTAAATCCTCCCCACTCTACTTCTCACTATTCGTGTCTAGTTTTCCCTGTTCAGAGCTCTCCATTCCTGTCCCACTCTCGGTCACCACCCCAGTCCACACCTGTGCTGACCCAAGGAAGTGCTCCAAACAGGTGGTCCGAACTGGGCCTCCTCCACACAGAAGCGCACATTGGGAGACACAAAACAGCCCAATCAGGAAACTGGAAACTTCTCATGGGGAATTTAACTGGGAAAACTGGTTAAATAGAGAATAGAAGAACAGAAAGAACCACCAGAGAAGGGTGAGGCATCCTGGAGGTTCGTGCAACCTCTAGGTTGCTTTTAGGGTTGGTGGGATCCTAGCGCGAAGGCTGGGAGCAGCATCCAGAGAGGGCTGGACGCCATACGCAGGCACTAAGCAGGGCCACGCCCACCTCTGGAGGCAGGACATGGACAGCCACGCCCACCCTCCTTGCCCAGACACTGAGCAGGGCCACGCCCCCCTCTGGAGGCAGGACATGGACGGCCACGCCCACTCTCCTTGCCCAGACACTGAGCAGGGCCACGCCGCCCTCTGGAGGCAGGACATGGACGGCCACCCCCACCCTCCTTCCCCAGAGCCCTGGCCCACTCAGCTTCCACCCCACAGGCTGAACTGGCTGGAACCCAGGGCAAGGCATCCCATAAAGGCCTTCCTGACAAAAAGCTAAACGGGGAAATTTGTGCCCTATGAGTTTATTCACAATCGTTTTACATGCTAGGACACCTGCCATAAATGTTTGGTGTTTGCTTGTTAGGTCCTGAGGGTGGGGTGGTTATAGAGACTGGCATAAACCTCTGTCATCTTTTCTCCAGGTGTCTAACCCTCCACCTTACCTCTTGCTGACCACCCACCCTTTCTCAGGGACACACTGTTTTCTCTTATGCTGTCACTATTTGTTCTCCCTGCAAGAAAAACCCATTCCCCCAACCCCTTGTTCAAGTAATGCCTATATGAGAGGTACAAGGTCATAGTTAAAAACATGGTACAACTCTCCTTCCGAAGGTGAAGATCCCAACTTCCATTAGGTTGGTTCTAGCTCCACCTAGGGACTTTTTTCTTTTAAAAACAAAAAAACAATTCATGCTCTACCACCCTCAACTCACCTACTGTGTTTAAAACAAAAAGAAGCCTACATTTTGAAGAACTAGGTCCCCTGCCAGAGCCCATTCTCTTAATGGTGCTTTTGCCCCAGAATCAGTGGGAGCAATGCCTGCCCCCCACATGCCCACTCCTTGCTGCCACCTCTCTGCCCATGTTGTAGGTTTAACACAGAACAGCTGGGAGCATTTCTAGCCAAAAGCTAAGGATGCCAGGCCATCTAAAAGCATGGCAACATGGTCTGTAATACTGCCCTCCCACACATTAAAATGGGGTTGGATAAAAGGTACAAACAACCTGGTATTCTTATTTAATCATATTCTTGATCATGACATTTTCCTATTATTTACGAAAAGCTGCAGGTAACAAAACTGATATGGGCCTGCAATTTAGGATCCTTTTAATGGCAAGAAGTTTGGAGCTGAGTGGACCCAGAGTCCATTTGGTGATTCTTTCCACCCCTCTGCTCAGCCACCCTAGGTGTAGTGGCTTTGGCCCAAAGCACAGTCCCTCATGGTGACACACTGGCTGCCATTGCTCCAGGTTCCAAGTCATCACATGTGAATATCCAGAGTAGGAAGGAAGGGAGATGAGACTAAGGGACTTCCTCCTTCTGCAGCTTTCTTCTTTTATCAACCAAAATCAAAAAAATCCCCCTTCTGCCTGCAGCAGCCTCCTCCTCACACCCCACTGCTCAAAATGGGTCTTGTGACCATCTCCAGCTACAGGAGGGGCTGGTGGGTGAGTACTGGCCATAAGGGGCTAAGACCAAGCACAATTCATCGCTGGGCCTGAGACCACTGGCTGTGGAGCAAATCAGGGTTCCAGTGGCAAGAAAAAGGAAGGAATGGCTATCAGGCTGGCACTAAACATCTATGATCCGAGGCAGTGATCATTCTCCCCAGAATTGTGTATCTAGGCTGCTTGAAAGAAAGAACACACTTTGAGTACACAATAAGATGCCAATATTCTCTTCATCGGGCTTTTGCCGCTATTCTCATTTACCTCAAAGGCGTCTAGGAAGCTTCACAGGTGGCACTAGTACTAAAGAACCCACCTGCCAGTGCAGGAGACTTAAGAGACACATGTTCGATCCCTGGGTCAGAGAGATCCCCTGGAGAAGGACATGGCAACCCACTCTAGTATTCTTTCCTAGAAAATTTCATGGACAGAGAAACCTGGCAAGTTCGAGTCCATGGGGTCACGAAGACTCAGATATGACTGAATTGACTTAGCATCTAAAAGCAGCCAGGGCTAAATAAGAGATAAATCTTATTCCTTCACTGTAACATATTTGGTATATGACATAGATTTCCCTGGTGGCTCAGACGGTAAAGTGTCTATCTACAATGTGGGAGACCTGGGTTCGATCCCTGGGTCAGGAAGATCCTCTGGAGAAGGAAATGGCAACCCACTCCAGTAACTCTTGCCTGGAAAATCCCATGGACGGAGGAGCCTGGTAGGCTGCAGCCTATGGGGTTGCAAAGAGTTGGACACGACTGAGCAACTTCACTTCACTTCATACACGTAATAGACTCAACAAGTGCCTCAGAAATGAAGACAAGGAAAAACAAATACGTTATCTTGTCTTCCAAAACACACAAGGACAAATTCAGTGGAAATGTTAAACTTCCGGTTCATTTTCACCATCTCAAAAAAAGTAAAAAGAGCTCATAAGCCTGTCTGGCTCCATCTTTCTCGGAGATGAGATGAGCGTTTTAGGCATCATGTCTGTGACACTCACCACATCTGCTTCCTAAACTCAGACCTTACCAACCCCACCATCTCCTGATCCTGAATCCTTCTGTCCTTCCAGGGCACAGAACCTCCATTCACGCTGTGTCTTTTATCTGCCACCCTCTTCCCAAGCCCACTCCAGCCCTCCCTCTGCAGTAAATATCAACTCACTCATGCTGGTAGAATCGGATCCCCCTAAAACTTCTCTCACCCTCCAGATAGAACAGAGGGGCCCTTCCTTTGGGACTGCACAGCACTGGACTTTGTTCTAGATTAAAACTTATTGTTTAGTCATCAAATTCCACACAAAACAGTCTCAATGCAGCAGCCACATGGAATCTGTTCTCATAACCCTGGTGCTGGGGAAAGTACCTAGCATATACACAGTAGTAGTTCCAAGAAGGGCTTTTTGCCTTTTTTTTTTTTTTTAATATAAAGGGCATTTACCCCTCACAGGAAGTCCTTAAAATCTCTGTGGCCAGCTTCTGTTTGCTTTTTCCTCCTTTTTCTAAACCTCTTTCATTGTTCTTCTATGGCTCAGTTAATAGGGTATGTTAGACTATAAACACGGAGGACTTCCCTGGTGGTCCAGGGGCTAAGACTCCACACTCCCAGTGCAGAGGGCCCGGGTTCGATCCCTGGTCAAGGAACTAGATCCCACAAGCTGCAGCAACTAAGAGTTTGCATGCCCCAACTAAGACCTGGCACAGCCAAATATAAAAAAAAAAAAAAAACTATAAACATGTCCACGATCCTTGGCAGTTCCTCCCATGGCAGGGGGAGAGGGGTGGTGTCTAGCTCCCTTTCCCTCCAATCTGCTTGGCCTTAGGATGTGCTCTGACCTAAGAACACAATGGAGGTGACACTATGTCCGTTCCACTCCAAGGCTTCAAGAGGCCTTTCAGCTTCTGTTCTTGCTCCTTCGGGAACCCTGGCCAGCCACCTGTGACCAGAACCAGGGTGGCCTGCCAGGGGCTGAGAAACACTCTCCGACTCCCATCCTAACTGCCAGCCAACAGCCAGTATTGTGAGTCAGGCCATCCACGAACACCAGGCCCAACCCACCTGCCGACTACAGACATGTAAGCCGACTGCACGAGAGCCACGGGGCTCAGCTCAGGCAAGACCAGGGGCTCAGCGTGGCTGTGAGCTGAGTAAAACGGTGGTGGTTTCAAAGCACTCTGTTTCAGGACATCTGTTGTTTGTTACACAGCAGGAGATAGCTAGCACATGAGATCTCAGGATGAACTGGTAACACTGAAAGTGGGATAGGATCTGAGAATACCTTCCAGTCCAAATCTCTAAAAGGAAAAACGAAGGAGACAGTAAAAAAATATCATAAAACTATACTCCAATAAAAGTTAAATTTAAAAAGAAAAAAGGAAAACTGAGGCCCAGAGAAGCTGAACCACAAACTTCAGACACACAGAGGCAAGAAAGACTGGGAGATCCCCTTGTTCTAGGACTCACAAGCCTTATCACTTCATAACACACATAAAGCAGGCCTTTCTCTACATTCAAGGGTCTATTATGTACCCAGAAAATGCTCACCAGATTACAAAGAGATTATGAAGAGAATCATGACACATCCATTCCATTCCATGCAGCTGATTTTTTTTAAAGACAGATTCATATACTGGCATGGAAAGATTTCCAGGACGATCATGTGACAAATAGAAAAGCAACTCTGTAAAATTCAAAACAGTTCATAAGAGAGGGCCTCGTTTCCCTGTCTTGTCGAAAGCAGTGCCTAAGATGTTGACTTTCAGGATGGGAACTGAACAGAAGGGCCGAGAGCAAGCAGAAAGCTTCCAACATGTAAAAAAGCAAATCCGAACTCCACTTTCTGTCCACTCCCAGCTGAAAGTTAAGTGCAAAAGAAACATGCTTTCTTCTTTTCCAACAGAAATACAGAGGTCTGTAGCACACCCCCACCCCAAGTCACCCTCGTGGGCACCCTAAACACACAAAGCTGACAATTAGACTATTCGTCATCATCATAATTACAATATGAATAGCCGCTCTCATTCAGCCTCTCTACAAGTACTCATTTACTTTTCTTGCAGTATCTCTACAAAACACGAGGCAGGCAGGCTCCACCTCTGTTACAGAGTAAGACACTATGGTATACAAGAAAACAAACGGCTCAAGGTCAAGGCCCAGGGTGGCACCACCAGAACACCCCCATCTTCTGGCTCTCAGAGCTCAGCTGTCCCCACTCACGTGCTGTGTGCACATCATCCTGTATTTTGAGATGAGCAGGGGCAACTCACATGATGACTTGTGTTGGTTTCAAAAGCCTGCAAATCTAAGCAGCCACCTGAGGTCAGTAGCTGAAGCAGCAGCAAGTCTTCACAAGAGAGAAGACAAGGATTATTTTTCTCTTATTTCCAAGGTCAACCAACTCCAGGACTCTTTCATTTCAAAAATCAGATTCTAAAGAAACACCTCCTCAAGTTCAGTTATTCTGGACTGTGCATCACATGAGCAGAAAGAATATTTAAGCTTCAAATGTGGAGAGAGAATTCCCTGGCAGTCCAGTGGTTAAGACGCTGCAATTCCACCACAACAGGCAGCGGTTCAACCCTTGATCGGGAAACTAAGATCCCACATGAATATAAAAAATTTTTTTAATGTGCAGAAATCCTGGGGCTCTGAGAGCCTAGACCGTGCTTTCCAAGGTAGACATGAAGGGGAGCTGATGAGTAAATGTGCCCTTCAAACCCCCTCCCCAGTTCTCAGGACCCCATTTACCTTCGATGAGCAGAGGTAAGGGGTGGGCAGGAACCTCCCTCCGCCCCCACCCACAGTGGGATGAGGCAGGAGGACGTGCTGCCGGGGGTCCTGACAGTGGCCGAGTGGCAGCAGCCCACGGGGAGGCCCAGAGCTCCCGGCCAGAGCCCAGCCCGGATCACACACAGGCCGCCAAGCTTCATCCTCCAGCGAACAATCTCTCTGCTTCTTCTCCACCCACCAGTGCGGCACTGCGCGTGGGGGAGGCTCCACTTCAGAAACACGTGCCAGGGTCCCACCAGCTCTTCTCAGGTTTTCTGAGCAGAATCCTGGCTAGGGTCCAAGGCTGCAGAGTGTGGGGCCCCCTTCACTCCATGGCTGGGCCTGGGGAACCCCCCCAACCCGAGATGGCTTGGTGGAGCGGGACTGCCAGGGCACCCGTGCCCCACTGTCAAGCTCTCAGTTCCTCACTGTGTCCCTCATGGGGACAGTGGCCCAGGGATCTCGAGACGTGATGGATGGGCTGTCTCCCGCCTGGCAAGAGAACAAGGGCTCTCCCAAGAGTAGAGGCTCAAGTGCGCTGCAGCCCCACTGGCCTGGCTGCACCCCGGGCACTGAAGCAGCTTTCCGGCAGCCACAGGCCCAGAAGGGTCTCAGGGGAAGAGGCAGCCGTGTGGGCGTGGCTTCAGGTCTCACCTCGGTTGTGGCTTAGCCCTGGGGCCACTGGACCTTCCTCAGCCTCAGTTTCCTCTTCAGTGAAGCCCTAGTGCGGTAGGGTGACACCTACCTCCTAGGACTGTTGGGCATATTATACGAAGCAGCAGTTCTCAACTAAGGGGGATTTCCTCCCCCAAGCCCCCCTCCCCAGCAAGAAGCATCTGCAGTCTGGAGACTGTTCTGGGTGTCAACTGTGTTGGGAGCGTTACTAGCATCTAGTGGGTGGAGGCCTGGGATACCGCAGAGTGTCTAACAGCCCTCAGGATGCTCCTCACAGCAAAGAATGACGCAGCCGAAGACGGTGGCAGCGCAGATGCTGAGGAACCCTGGTCGCAGGTGATTTGAGTGGAAGGAATTTAAGAATTTCAGGACACCACTTATCACTATGATCATAAGAACATGTTCTTTTTTGGCATCTAAACAAACTATTTCCATGGAACAAAAATAGTTTCCTGTTGTCGTTCTTGCTTTTTTTTACTGTAATACACGATGCGGATCTAAGAACTTGGAGCTACAAGCTGTAAAGGAGAGCGTGCCAGGGAAAGTGTACTGCACACAGTAGGAGCTCAATAAATGCCTGCCATCCAGGGCACAGAGGAAACAGCTTTCGAATTCAAAGAGGTCTGTAGGTCTGCCAAGTAGCAAGGAGATAAAAAGATGCCATTAAGAGACGCTGCCGAGGGATCTCCCTGGTGGTTTAGTGGCTGAGGATCCACCTTGCAATGCAGGGGACGAGGGTTCGACGCCTGGTCAGGGAGCTAAGATCCCACATGCCAAGGAGCAACTAAGCCCATGTGGCGCAAGTACTAAAGCTTTGCACACCATACTAGAGAGACCGTGCGCCCCAGTGAAATATCCTGCACAACACGACAAAGATCCCAGGTGCTGCAACTAAGACCCGACATAGCCAAATAAATAAATATTCTTTAAAGAATGAGAGAATGAAGCCGCCAAGTAGATGAATTAAAAAGATACATCTTAAATGCAGGTTTCAGCATCAGCAAACTTTTCCAATTGCCGAACTGGCCAAAGGGGGTTCAGAGGGAAGAAAGATCCTGAAGGTGAATGCCAACCTACTAATAAGAACTCAGGGGTCACCGGAAATGTCCCTGTGTCCTAAATCCAAAGGACTAGCCTCATGATCTCTCCAGCTGGGTGCCAAAGAGTCTGTGGGGGGCTCTGAAAGCAGCTAAGAGTAGATGATGCTGGGGTAAAGTTTGTGATAGAGAACTAGGATCATCAAATCTGTACCACGGGCCAGAGAAGCTGGGGGTGTAGCTGGCTGGCAGAACCAAGGAAACTACAAAGTGGGGTTACACAGTCACCCTGAGGACCCACGCCCAGTGGGTGGGTGGGTCAGATGGGTGCTCCAGCCCAGAACTGACTCCACTGATACTAATGCCAAACTGCTCCATTCACTTTCCAAATATTTTCATTCTCCTACATTAACACATGAAAGATCTATTACTTACAAAACCCTCTTCCCTCCTTGGCCTAAGATCACCCTCCTTGGTAACACTAACATTTCCCTTTTGGGCAAGGCAGGCAGCTTAATTTTAAAATTATGCTCAAGAAGGTACACAAAATTGTTGCACTTTATTAAGACAATAAAAACTCCCAAACTTTACCGTTTTAATAAAAGCTGTTCTTAAACTGTGTTTTATTTACCTAATTTGATGATGTGTTTCAGAGGGTGATGCTTTTACACTGAGTTTTAAGTACATGAAGGGTAATTATCTGTGAAAACTTCTAAAAGAAAAATAGCACTGCACTTAAAAGAACATGAAAGTAAAATTGCCCAACAACAAGAAACAAGAAGATGGAGCCAAGAAGAGTAAATCCTCCGATGGGCTTGTCCAGCTTTACTTTCGGGAGTTTATCAAGCTCAAACCCACCATACTGGATGCTTCCCCATACAGACTTGCTACTGAGAAACACAGAACCTCAGGATGCTCTGCTTCTCGACCTGGGGCCCTTTCTACCTGAGGGTCCCAAAGGAAGATGAAATTCATCTCGCTTCTTACCCAACAATTTGGGGAAAGAAAGAAAACATGTTTAAGTATTAAATTAAGCTAGTATATTTACACAGTAAGATGAACGAGTTGAATTTTTTTTTTTAATACATGGGATTTCTAAAAATGTTATCAGCTAATCAGCATGAACTCCCTTCAACCTCCAGTGAAGAAGCTCTGTTTGCAGAACCCTGAACCCACCTGGGGGCCCCCTACTCCTCCACCAACTGCCCCAACACTGGAGGTTTCGGCCAAGGAAGAGGGCAGGCATGCTCACCCCTCATCACTGATAAATTCAAACACAGGGGTGGGGGGAAGGAACTCTTCCCCCAAACAGCATTAAACTTTAAACACCTCAAACCACAGCAAGTATAATCAATTCAAAGAAACAAAAATAGAAGCCTCATGCGAATTGGCAGGAATCTAGAATTATCGAATATCTTCAAGAACATTTGGTTTTTAAGACTTTCAAGGGCAGACTATAAAGAGAACCAGGTGAACCACCGGCTGCCTGGGAGAGTTCTGTCTGCAGATAAAGAGCCAACGTGACTGTGGCCCGAGAGTCACAGCACTTAACCACACGGCCTCAGCAACACTCTTTAAAAAGGAAACTTTCCTGAAGCTACAGTTTAACCATCTGAGTAACTTACACTTACATATGTCAACTAACAACATGAAAATCTCAAATAGTATCAAAATCCCTACTTTCTTTCAACTCTGCTGCTGCTAAGTCATGTCAGTCGTGTCCGACTCTGTGCGACCCCAGAGACAGAAGCTTATCAGGCTCCTCCGTCCCTGGGATTCTCCAGGCAAGAACACTGGAGTGGGTTGCCATTTTCTTCTCCAATGCATGAAAGTGAAAGTGAAGTCACTCAGTCGTGTCTGACTCTTAGCGACCCCATGGACTGCAGCCTACCAGGCTCCTCCATCCACGGGATTTCCCAGGCAAGAGTACTGGAATGGGGTGCCATTGCCTTCTCCCCTTTCAACTCTAAATCTCCAGTTTTCCCTCTTCTCTCCCAGAGGCAACCACTGCTACAAGGCCCTAGTGTGTCCTTCCAAAGACCATATG
>SJYT01051270.1:0-26846 GCA_006410635.1 Cephalophus harveyi | reverse complement strand
GTGTGTGTGTGGTGTGATGTGTGTAGGGCTGTGGGGTTGTGGGTTGGTGGGGGATGGTGTCTGGGGGTGGGGGGGGGGCGGTGTGGGTGTGGGGTGGGTGGGGGGGGGGGGGGGGGGGGGGCGGGTGGTGGTGTTTGTTTTTCTTTAATAATTCTATCTATCTTTGGCTATACCGGGTCTTTGCTACTGCACGCAGGCTTTCCCTGGGTGCAGAGAGCGGGGACTCCTCTGCTGCGGTGTGGGGTGCTCACTGCAGCGGCTTCTGCTGTTGCAGAGCCAGGCTCTACGGTGCTTGGGCTCCAGTAGTTGCGGAGCATGGGTTTAGCCCCTCAGCATGTGGGAGCTCTCTGGACCAGGGATAGAACCTGTGTCCCCTGCACTGACAGGTGGATTCTTGTTTACAGGCCACCACGGAAGTCCTTGGTATTTGATGGGTTGATTGGTTCCACAATGGTACACCTTCCCCCAAAGTGTTTTTCTTCAACTTTCCATCCATTTTAATGTTGGCTATTAAAATAGGTAAAAATTTCTCTTCTGGGACTTCCGTGGTGAGCCAGTGGTTAGGACTCAGCACTTTTGCTGCCATGGGCCCAGGTTCAAACCCTGGTCAGGGAACTAAGATTTCACACTCTGTGTGGCACAGCCAAAAAATTTATTTTTTAATTTAAAGGCGAGAGAGATTAAGTTACTCTAAACAACAAGACTGGTTAACTGCTGTGAGTGGTCCAGGCATAGCCAAACACCAGGTCCTTCGACCCCAATCCCTACTCCACTATATCGATGTCCCCTTTGTTTTCAAAAATTTTACTTATGTCAAAAAAGATGAGAAAAGTGAAGAAACAAGTGACAGAATAGAAGAAAATATCTGCAAATTATGTATCTGATGTGTCTAAGTAGCCAGAATATATTAAGAACCCTCACAACTCAACAACCAAGTAATGACAAATGATTTAAGTAGACATTTTTCCAAAGAAGATACATGAATGTATGTGATAAGCATGTGATAGATGCCCAATATAATCAGTCATTCAGCTCAGTCACTCAGTCATGTCCGACTCTTTGTGACCCCATGAATTGCAGCACACCAGGCCTCCCTGTCCATCACCATCTCCAGGAGTTCACCCAGACTCATGTCCATCAAGTTGGTGATGCCATCCAGCCATCTCATCCTCTGTCATCCCCTTCCCCTCCTGTCCCCAATCCCTCCCAGCATCAGGGTCTTTTCCATTGAGTCAACTCTTTGCATCAGGTGGCCAAAGTACTGGAGTTTCAGCTTCAACATCAGTCCTTCCAAAGAACACCCAGGACTGATCTCCTTTAGAATGGACTGGTTGGATCTCCTTGCAGTCCAAGGGACTCTCAAGAGTCTTCTCCAACACCACAGTTCAAAAGCATCAATTCTTCAGCACTCAGCTTTCTTCACAGTCCAACTCTCACATCCATACATGACCACTGGAAAAACCATAGCCTTGACTAGACGGACCTTTGTGGCAAAGTGATGACATCAGTCATTAGGGAAATGCAAATCAAAACCACAATGACATACAACTATATTCCCACTAGAATGGCTATAATCAAAAACTGACAAAATCAAGAGTTGACAAGAGGTGTGAAATTGGAGCCCTCGTTCACGAGGAATGTAAACTGGGCCAGCTGCTTTGGAAAACAGGATGACAGCTCCTCCAAGAATTAGAGAGTTAGCTTGCAACTCAGCAATCCCACTTGTAGCCATATACCTGGAAAAAAAATATAGCCACACAAAAACTTGTGCACAAACATTCACAGCCACACCATTCATAACAACAAAAAGGTGAAAGTCAGCCAAATATCCATCAACTGATGAGTAAAAATGTGGCATATCCAAACAATGGGATACTCTCCAGTCATAGAAAGGAACGGGGATGTATGTATGCTTTCAGCTGATTCATGTTATTGTCCAGCAGATACTAACACAACATTGTAAAGAAATTAAATGCCAATTTAAAATAAATAAAAATCTTTTTTAAAAAAAGAATGAAGTCCTGATTCATGCTACAACATGGAAGAAGCCTGGAAACATTATGCTAAGTGGAATCAGCCAGACACAAAAGGTCACATAGATAATGACCCTCTTTACATGAAATGTCCAGAAGAGGCAACTCTATCGAGACAGTGGTTTGGGGTTAACAGGGGCTGGGAGAGGAGGCGGGTGGAAGAGGACGCTTGATTGCTGATGGGCACAGGGGGTTTTCCTTTGAGGGTGATCAAAGATTCTGGGCTGATAGAGTGCTGTGGCTGCACAACTCCACAAATATACTAAATTTACACTTTTAAAGAGTAAATTTTACAGCATGTGAATTGTATCTCAAATCTTTGTTAAAAGATGGCAGTCCTTGCTAGCTAGCAAGGCATAGGCAGGCATACTGTCATCCTTTCTGTCCTGACCTATAAAATGTGGTAATAAATTAGTTGTACCTGCCTCACAGAGCTACTGGGAGAAATACCAAAGATCACCGAAGAAAAGCCCCTCCCTTAGTATCTGCCACATAGAAATATGCTGATAGAGTCCACTTGCTATTATTTCCTTTTCCGCAAAATGTGCTCCTTTGGATTGCTATTCTCTTCTCTTAAAAAAAAAAAGTCAGGATACATTTTGTTACTCTTGAATGATTTTTGGCTACAGGAAGCTCAGAGCTCTTTCTACATTAAAAAAAGAAAAAAACAAAAAAAACAAAACTTCCACTACCATGTGTGAAATAGCTAGCTAGTGGGAAGCTGCTGAATAGCACAGGGAACTCAGCTCCATGCTCAGATGGCCTGGAGGGGTGGGAATGGGGGAAGATGTGTATAAGAGACAGGTGCTGGGAATGGGGGAGGGGTGGGAGGGAGACTCAGGAGGGAGGGGATATATGGATACATATAGCTGATTCACCTCCTTGTGCAGCAGAAACACACTCAACATTGTAAAACAACTGTATTCTTTAAAAAAGAATCCTCAAATACCTAATATAAAATATTATTCCAGAAAAAATTAGATTGTGATAACGTGAATATAATTTAGGGAACCCAAATCCAGCACCGCTACCCTACTACCTGTTACTCACACATGCCAGGAGGAGTGAGGAAGAGGAAGCAGAGCCGACATGATTACTAAGTGCTTCAAATGCACCAAGTGTTTTACCTCCATCGCGACTTGTCAGGACAGTGGCAGATACAGAGGCGGCAGCCCCGATTTCCCCACAGTCCTGGGTGTTAAGGACACAGCTGATGTGCGTGGGTGTGCGTGCGTGCACACTCACACCCTTAGCGTGAGAAGCGCGGCCATACAGGTGTGTCCTGATACACACAGGAGCACTGGGAGAGCAGGTGCACTCTGAGCAGGCAGGTCACGAAGGCATCAAAGAACCCTGAACCTGGCCGACCACACGGTTATTCACCCAGGAAGGAGAGGCAGAGGCGGCTCCTAGGGCAGCAGACAGCACAGAAGCAGAAGGGATGGGGTGTCCCGCGGCGGGGGCGGGCGGGGCGAGTGTCTGGAAGAGCCTGTGCCTGACGGCGGTGGGCAGAAAGCAGGCCTGGCCTGTGAGGGGCGGCTCTGGGCTGCGTCTGAGGACAGGGTGCGGTAAAGGTCGTGTGCCCCAGCGGGCAGCCCCACGGGCACCCTGCCCTTGCTCCTCTGCGCCTCGCAAAAGCTCTGACTAGCTTTTTGAAGGAGATCAGCCCTGGGATTTCTTTGGAAGGAATGATGCTAAAGCTGAAACTCCAGTACTTTGGCCACCTCATGCGAAGAGTTGACTCACTGGAAAAGACTCTGATGCTGGGAGGGATTGGGGGCAGGAGGAGAAGGGGACGACCGAGGATGAGATGGCTGGATGGCATCACTGACTCGATGGACGAGAGTCTGAGTGAACTCCGGGAGATGGTGATGAACAGGGAGGCCTGGCGTGCTGCGATCCATGGGGTTGCAAAGAGTCGGACACGACTGAGCGACTGAACTGAACTGAACTGAGCTTTCTCCGCATGCGGCCTCGAGGTAACCACTGAAAACGGCTTGCTATTCACCTGACCCAGAAAAACCCCCACAAAACCAAGCAAATCAAGAGCTCCATGCTCGTTTTAAGAACACTTGTGAAGTTGCCCAGGCGGTAAAGGATACACATATTCAAAAAGCCACCAAGTATGTGAAGGATGTCCCTAAATTTACAGAAGGGATGGACCCCACTCTGTTGATCCAGTGAAAGAGCTGGTAGGTGTGCCCAAGTCCAACAGTGGGACTGGATGCAGGTGGATGGCCCCGCACGAGTGCTGAATTTTTACTGCACGTGTTCAAAAACACAGAGTAGAGTTCCCTGGTGGTCCAGTGGTTAAGACTCCACCTTTCCAGCGCAGGGTGTGTGCGTTCAATCCCTCGGGGAACATGCAACATGCCACAGGGCTCAGTCAAAACAAACAAACAAAAAAAATCGGAAAAAAAAACCCCACAGACAGTAATGCTGAACTTTGGGGTCCAGAGGTAGATCCCCTGAACAACAAGCACATCCAGGTGAACAAAGCCCCCAAGACGGGGCGCAGGACTTACATAGCTCACAGTCGGATCAACCCATACATGAGCTCTCCTGGTCACACTGAGATGATCCTGACCGAAAAAGAGCAACCTGGCCCTAAACGAGGAGAGGAGGTCGTACAGAAGAAAAAGGATATTCCAGGAGAAACTGAAGAAACAAAAACTTACGGCCGGAAATAAATTCTACAAAAAGATAATGGCAAATAAAAGCTTGAAAAAACACCTAACACTAGTTTTTCTGGTGAACAGCTGCAGTGCGGAGAGTATGGAGAGGAGTCTGATCACTTGAGAACACCTGTTGCTGCCTTCAGACAAGTAAGGTCAGGGTCCCTGTTGCACAGACAAGGCCATGGGAGAAGTGAGAGTGAACAGGATGTTCAATGCTGCCAAGGCTGGGGGGTAGACGAGAACTCCCACCAGGAGGCTGCAGGGGAAGCCCTGAAGGAAGGACAGAGGGGTTGGGGAGTGCCAATCAACATTTTCAGATTTAAAGACACCAAAACACTGTCTACAGCACAAGAACAGATTATAGTGGACACTGGCAAGCTCCTCCTTGGAAACCATAAAGCTGTACCTGGAGCTTCATCAGCTCTGCCCTACAGAACCTTCTGTGATGATGGAAAACATTCTGTCCTTGCGCTGTATAGTACTGCACCATCAGCCAAGCGTGGTTCCTGAGCCCCTGCAAAGTGGCCGAGACTGAGAAACTGGATTTCAGGTTTAATTTCAAATAATTTCCATTTAAACAGCCTCGCCTGGCCTGAGGCCTCCATACTGGACCGCACAGATTTAGGACCTACCTCTTGTCTGAGCACGCACACACGCATGCTTGTCCTATTCTTTACAGCCACTGTTTTTAGACACGGGGACCAGGAGGAGTTTGGGTTCCTTTCCCGCTTTGTAATCATTCTATTACTTTTGAGCTGTTCAAACGGCTCAGAGGGATCTCAAATTTGTTTACTCATAAAAGAGAAGTACTTGATGTCCTTTGTCATTTTACTCCCCCAACTCTCAGCATTCTCTCAATGAGCCAGCAGCAGCGGCCCCTCTAGGTGAACAGAGCCGCGGGCTGTTTTGAGACGACCAGCTCACGTGTCTTCATGATTACCGTAAATATTCTGGTGTGTGTTTCTGTGCAGATGGTGGGAGAAGGTGGGGCCAGGACCGGATGACATCTTAAGCCCCTCACAAGCACGTGGTCTCAGAGTCTACAGATGCCACTGGTTTAGTTCAGGCAGCAGGTGCTTCCTGTAGTGGGGCCCCCAGCCAAGACAGCTAAGCACCTCCCCAAGCCCTCTGGCTCACACCCCAGGGCAGCAGACAGTCGGGAGAGTTGCAGTCTTTCGTCAGCAGAAACCAGGTTTCCTGGGAGGACCCATGAAATAGCAGCTTCACATCTCCTCCTCATTCTTCCCCCAAGGCTGTGGAATTCATACACGGTCTGATCCAATTCCCCACCTATACCTCCCCAGAACAGATAAGCCTCCCCCAGAAATAGTCCACACATCCCCCACACCTCCCCAGATAAAATCTCCAAAAGCCCCCCCAACTGGATTCCCTACACCTGGCAACATGGCTGCCAGGGGTGAGGTCACCAGCCCAGCTACTCCTGTGCTTTTAGGATAGAAGGTACTCACAAAGCATGCTTTCCTGAGCCAGAGGGGACATAGAGGTGACCAGTGTGAGCCAGTTTGCCATCCCATTACTCTTCAGCCTCCTTTCTCCTGTCCAATAACCCTCCCGTCTTGCCCTAATGGAATCCCTATATCACTGAGACAGGGGAGGTAGACCAGATGTCATGACAAAAGCAGGGGTGAGAATTAGAGATTGTACCACCAGTGCCCACTGTCACAGGGGGGTTATGTAAGATGGGCAGGTGCTCACTGGACCCTAGCTTGCAGGAGAGAAGAAAAGTCCTGCCCAATCCTGGGGTCACCAGACCCCAGCCACTCCCCCTCCCATGGAGGAGATGGTGCTCTTAAACCAAGAAGTCTCACACGAATTGTACATCAACTATCATTCCAGGGGAAGGGAGAAAAACAAAGGAAAAAGAAAGATACTTGTGAATCAGGCAGCTTCCACCATGAATATTTATATAAACACTCCCTGAAACTCAGCAGCTTTCCAACTCATTCGAGACCTCCCAAGATTGATAACAAATTTAAAATCCTATATTAGACAATCACATTCCTCCATTTCTAAATCAACATAATCCTCTGCCCCAAAATTTGTGTTTTAATTTAGAATTCCCTAGCAAGGATGAG
This sequence comes from Cephalophus harveyi, assembly GCA_006410635.1. NCBI lineage: Eukaryota > Metazoa > Chordata > Mammalia > Artiodactyla > Bovidae > Cephalophus > Cephalophus harveyi. The sequence goes on along the minus strand of SJYT01051270.1, from coordinate 20,039 downwards.
GAGGCCTAACCATATACCTATGGGCTTCCCTGGTGGCTCAGACGGTAAAGCGTCTGCCTGCAATGCGGGAGACCCGGGTTCGATTCCTGGGTTGGGAAGATCCCCTGGAGAAGGAAATGACAATCCACTCCAGCGCTCTTGCCTGGAAAATCCCATGGACGGAGGAGCCTGATAGGCTACAGTCCATGGGGTTGCAAAGAGTCGGACCCAACTGAGCGACATATGATAGATGGTATGGTAGCAAGGATGAGGAGGCCTAACCATATACCTATCTGATCTCACCACAGTGTCTTCAAACGCTACCAGATAAAATTTCCTAGGACCTACTGCATTTCTGAGGGGATGTGTTGGCTGGGGTCTGCTCGCGGAAGTCAGCCTGGGAACCAGATCATTGGAGCCGTAAATAGTAATGTGAGGATGGAGCCAGAACTGGGCCTTGTGACCCAAAGAAAGGGCTTCAAATACAATATTATGAACTACTTCAAATGCTCCCAAATATCTACTTTTCCTTACTTAATATCCCCATAGATTTTTTTTTTTGTTACATTTTCCATGTTTTTTAGATGGATCCATCTCAGGCAAGATTTCCCTTGTTGGGCTTTCGCTGGTGGCTCAGTGGTTAAGATTCCACTTGCCAAGAAGGCAGGAGATGTGGGCTTGATTTCTGATCCGGGAAGATCCCACATGCCATGGAGCAACTAAGCCCATGTGCCGCAACAATTGAGCCAGTGTTCTGCAACAAGAGAAGCCCCTGCAGTGGGGAGCCCAAGCACCCCAGCTAGAGAGCAGATGCTCGCCGCTACGAGGAAAAGCTCGTGCAGCAACCAAGACCAGCACAGCCCGAAATAAACAAACCTTAAAAAATCAAGTAAAAGGAATCCGCCCTCTAATGCACAGGATGCCCACTCGATCCCTGGTTGGGAAACCTAAGATCCCACATGCCATGCGCGCAACTAAGCCTGTGCACCGCAACTCCTGAGCCCACGCACTCTGGAGTCCACACAACTCCACGAAAGATCCCACAGGATGCAACAAATCTCCCAAGTGTCACAACCAAGACTCGATGCAGCCAAATAAATAAATAAGAGATATATACTCTGCAAATATTTAAAAAAAAAAAAAAAAGGACTTCCCTTGTTTCAAGTTTCCATGTAAACAACAGCAGGAAAACAAAGGAGGACAAGTGACAGGACGATAAAAGGAAGAACCTAGAAATGCTCTGAGACACAGGTCAAGATCACGACCTTGTACAGTCACTGTAAAGACAAACCAGCCCAAACACAGAGGACAGACCCACGGACAAAGCCTGGTCTCAGAGTCCATCCTCAGGAGAAGTGGGCTCCTTACGAGCAGAAGCATGCACTTTGTGTGCACAGGCATGTGTGGAAAAGACTGGAAGGCCAGCCCCACACATGGAGCCAATGTGACCTCTATGTCCCTACGGAGAAAAGGGTCTGGAAGGATACACACCCAAACAGTATCATCAGAGATTAGGTCTGCGGCTGGGATTGGGGGCGATTTTTTTCCTTCCTTATACCTTCCTATCTTCTGCATGTTTGGCACTGTGTATAGGAAACATTCACAAATTTTTTTTAAAAATGCTACTTCCAGTAAAGGGGGAAAGATGCCTTCACAAGCTGTCAGCGGTGAACTTGTAACAGGAGTATGTTTCTGGTGGGTATGGGGGCGCTGGTCAGAAAGGAGGCAGCTGAGCATAAAGGGAGCCCTGGGCACCCCCAGAGTTTGAACCCCACACCCGCTTCTCTGTGTTGTGGGGGTGGAGATTTGACTTCAGAGGCAGCGAGAACCATCACTTCCTGTCACGTGTTCATCCTTTCGGAGCCGAAAGGTAAGGGAGCTGGTGTGTGGGCGCTCAGTTGGTGCAGTCATGTCCGATTCTTTGCAACCCTATGGACTGTAGCCTGCCAGGCTCTTCAGTCCATGGAATTCTCCAGACAAGAATACTACAGTGTGTTGCCATTCCCTTTTCCAGAGGATCTTCTCAACCCAGGGATCGAACCCATGTCCCTTGAGTCTTCTGTACTGGCAGCAGATTCTTCACCACTAGTGCCCCCTGGTACTAACGTCCAGTTAGCATCAGAGGAGACTCATGAACCTAGTCTATGGGTCACCCCCACAAGCGAATACACCTTCCATGTCTGGATGAGAAAAGCCAAAGAAGTATTAAGAAATACCTAAAGTTTCCATCAAGTTAAGCCTCTGAAAATTCCTTTACCTGGCCAGAATGAAAGCTAGTAAAACTACAACCTTCAAAATCTGATTTTCCTTTAAACACTTTTCAATGGCTTGGCTATTGTCCTCATCATCCCACTTCCCACACAGGGCAAAGTAACCTGGAATCTGTATGATTCCTAAGTTCCCCTAACACACCACCCCACCCTCCAATATCTGCTTCTGTTGATTTTGAAGGACCCGAAGTTCTCTGTGTGGCCATCTGAAAAGAACACAGCCTATGGGAAAGCAGGTGCACACCCACAAATGCATCAAAAACACACCTGTTGTCCCTGAGGAGCTTGTCCAAGCGCCTAGGGCTGGATTGGTCATCCTTAAAGCCCTGTGCAGTCCCAAATAAATCCGATTTCTCTCGACACTCACCAGGTTGAGTCTGAATGATAACCCCACTTCATCTGCCTAAATATCTGTTCCAGGCAACAGTTGATTCTAAATCAAAAAAAGCTTTTAAAAAATTTTATTTGCGTATAGTTGCTTTACAACATTATGTTACTTTCTGCTCTACAGCAAAGTGAATCAGCCTCACGTATACATATATCCCCTCTTTTTTTGGATTTCCTTCCCATGTAGGTCGCCACAGAGCACTGAGTTCCCTGTGCTGTACACTAGGTTCTCATTAGTTAGCTATTTTATACATAGTATCAATAATGTATATATGTCAATCCCACCTGCCACTCCCTCCCACCCCTCACCCACCCCTTGGGGTCCATACCTCTGTCCTCTACGTCCATGTCTCTATATTTCTGCTTTGCACATAAGATCATCTAAACCATTTTTCTAGATCCCATATACATGCATTAATATATGATAGCAGGTGAAGTGTTTTTAAGTGGGTTTTCTTTTCATGTAGACCATTTTTAAAGACCATTTTTATTGAATTTGTTACAATATTGCTTCTGTTTTATGTTCTGGTTTATGTTCTTTTTTAAAAATTAATTTATTTTTTGGAGGCTAATTACAATATTGCATTGGTTTTGCCTTACATTGACATGAATCTGCCACAGGTGTACATGCTCTTTTATGTCCCTGGCATGTGGGATCTTAGCTTCCTGAACCAGGGATCAAACCCACACCCCTTACACTGGAAGGCAAAGTCTTACCCACTGGACCACCAGGCAAGTCCCACAGTATTTGTTTTTAAAGGTAAAATTCCAAGCAGCTCTATGTATGGAGAGTGTTCTCAGAGAGGATGAGAAGAACCCAGGGAAGGGAAGGCTTAACTTGCGTTCCCAGCAAGCACAACACAAATTCAATAGCCATCCTTCAGTGAACTGGATATCAAGTTAATATTTACCTCAAGCCTAACTTAATTTTCATTGCTTCTGCTTGAGCAGACTTGGACTTGATCATACTTCTGCTGCATTACAAGGTCTGGTCACAATTTAAAAATGCTTCTTCCCTAATTGATCCCAGTTGCTATGCTATAAATGAGCAGTGATGGCTTATCTTCTCTCCAGTTCTCAAGTCAGGAATCCTACAGACCCTAACTTCTAATTTATTATTTATTTGGGTTTTAATGTTAACAGATCAATCCAGATTCTTAAAGCTACTCCTTCAGAGAATCTTCAGATTCTCCTATTTCTACTAACACTGGGTCTGCAGTGATCTCTCAAAACATCAACACACTTAAAACGGGTTTCCCCACCTCAATTCTTACACCCAGAATAAATTCCAAATGAATCCATTATTTACACATGATAATTAAACTATAAATTCATTGGAAGAAAACTGAAGAATGTTTTCTTAATTTTGGAACAGAGACGCTCTTCCAAAACACAATGCAAATCCAAAACCCCAAAATGAAAATGTTTGTAAATTTGACTACAAAAATATTCTACATAGCAAAAGAATGTATTCAAAGTCAAAATACAAATTACCTACTGGGGAAAATACCTAGTACAAATGACAGGCAAAGGACAAATAGACTTAACACATATACAGATACTGCAAATCAAGAAGAAAAGACAAATTCAACAGAAAGATGGGTGAAGGATATAAACAGGCAGTTTACATAAAAGAAACACAAGTGGCCAGTAAACACCTGAAAATATACTCAGCTTGTCATGATTTTAGAAGCAAAAATGAAAATCACGAGGGTCCAATTTTTTTTTAATCTGTGAGACTATCAAAAACTCAGTGCTCATGAGAGTTATGGTTAGTGAAAGGGGCAAGAAACATCCTTACACACAGAACGGATGGAAGTGCAAATCAGGACAGCTTTTGAAGAAGACAATTTAGCAATGACTATGAAAATTTAGAAGACATATTCTCCATGACCCAGTACTTCCACTGATATAAATTCATAGACATACACCCCTAGAGGCACTAGAAGATGAGTGTCCAAAGATGTTTATTACAGCATCATGAACAACAACCACAATCAAATTAAGCATCCATCAGTGATGGGCTTAAAGCTCTGACATCCACCCCTCAGAACAGCATCTGGCCATCCTAACAAGAGTGTAGTAGATGCAGATATCCAGTAGGGGAAAATCTCTAAGATAGTAAATGAAAAGAACAAAATGTAGAACAGTATGCATGATAGGATCCATCTGTATAAAAAATATCTGAGGTTTTTAACATCTGAGAGATACAGATCCAAACACACATACTAACACACCCCTAAATTACTATGATTCACCAAGAACAGTCACCTCCAATGAGCAACAGGTAAAGATACGTCCTTTGTATCTTATCCCCTTCTGTTCTATTTTACAAAAAGTAAAACGATACATAATAAAAAGAAAATAACTTTATACTGCCCTGCCTAGGTATTTATAAAATATTGATGAAATGCTCAGACCGCCTACTGTGATTCCTAGAGGATAAAGGAAGCCAGAGGGAGAAAAGCTTTAGAAGTGGGGCCCTACCATATATCCAGACAAAACCATAATTCAAAAAGACACATGCACCCCAGTGTTCACAGCAGTACTATTCACAACAGCCAAGATACGGAAGCTATGCAAGTGTCCATAAACAGATAAATGGATGAAGAATATGTGTGTGTGTGTGTACACACACACACACAGGAATATGACTCAGTCATAAAAAAGAATGAAACAATGCCGTTAGCAGCAGCATGGGTGGAACCAGAGATGATCATATAAGTGAAGTAAGGCGGACAAAGACAAATACCATATGATATCACAGAGGTGGAATGTAAAATATGACATAAATGAACTTATCTACAAAACAGAAACAGACGTACAGACGTGAGACTGGCCTTGCGGTTGCCAAGGGGTAGGGAGCGGGAGAGGGAAGGACGGGGAGTTTGAGATTAGCAGATGCGAACTATTATATATAGGATGGCTAAACAAAAACCCTCCTACTGTATAGCACAGGGAACTATATTCAATATCCTGTGATAAACCATAATGGGAAAGAATATGAAAAAGAATGCATATATAACTGAATCACTTTGCTGCAGAGCAGAAATTAACACAACACTGTAGATCGACTATCCTTCAATAAAATACATTTTTTAAAAGAGAAGCGGCCCTCCTTATGGTTACCCAGACACCAGTGGGGGCAAGTCTAAAGGCATTACAGTGAGTGCAACTGTAATAAGCAAGTCAAGGAGAAGAAAGAAAGAAATGAACAAATCATTGTGAAGAAATCATTTCAGGTTGTATTTGGAGGCAGAACAGAGAGGTATACCTATACAAGACATTTCCACGAGCAGACAGGTTACAAGCAATGAAATCCTAAGAAGTTTTAAGCGTGGGTCTTCCTATCAGATGCATGGAATACAGAAAAAGACTGCAACTGAATATCATAACTAAGCTTGAACTAATGATATAAAAGGGGTAGCCCTTTGAATAGTAATTTTAACAAATATTTCCTGCCCTGAATAAATTCATCGGGCAATTATTTTTTATACATTTTAGTTGAAATATAGTTGATTTACAATATTGTGTTCGTTTCAGGTACACAGCAAAGTGACTTTTTTTTCAGATTATATTCTATTTAGGTGATGACAAGACACTGAACTCCCTGTGCTACACAGTAAATACTTGTTGCTCATCTGCTTTATGTGTATGTTTATATCTCTTAATCCCATACTTCTAATATATCCCTTCCCCTCTGTCCTTCGGTAACCCCAAGTTTGTCTGCCAAGTCCGTTTGTTTCTGTTTTGTACATATATTCATTTGTGTTATTTCTTAGATTCTACACTATGGTTTTTCCAGTGGTCATGTATGGATGTGAGAGTTGGACTGTGAAGAAAGCTGAGCGCCGAAGAATTGATGCTTTTGAGCTGTGGTGTTGGAGAAGACTCTTGAGAGTCCCTTGGACTGCAAGGAGATCCAACCAGTCCATTCTGAAGATCAGCCCTGGGATTGCTTTGGAAGGAATGATGCTAAAGCTGAAACTCCAGTACTTTGGCCACCTCATGCGAAGAGTTGACTCACTGGAAAAGACTCTGATGCTGGGAGGGATTGGGGGCAGGAGCAGAAGGGGATGACTGAGGATGAGATGGCTGGATGGCATCACGGACTCAATGGACATTAGTCTGAGTGAACTCCGAGAGATAGTGATGAACAGGGAGGCCTGGCGTGCTGCGATTCATGGGGTCGCAAAGAGTCGGACACGACTGAGCGACTGAACTGAACTGACATATAAGCAACATCCGGCTTCCCAGGTGGCACTAGCGGTAAAGAACCCGCCTACCAATGCAGGAGACCTAAGAAATGTTGGTTTGATCCCTGGGTCGGGGAAGACCCCGTGGAGGGCACCATGGCAACCCACTCCTGTATTCTTGCCTAGAGAATCCCATGGACAGAGAAGCCTGGCGGCCTGCAGTCCCTGGGGTTGCAGCGCCAGATGACTGAAGCGACAGCATGCACGCATAAGCAATGTCAGATGGTTTACTTTCTCTGACTTATTTTCTGTATTTAGTGACAGGAGATCCTCTGAATAATCCCTGAGAATGCCTGCCTCCCACCTCCTACACCCTGCACATCTGACCCAAGATCTCAGACTGAATCCTGAAGAGAAACTAATGCCAAAGTAACCGAGAACATGCAGACACACTTAGAGGCACAAGCGCCTCAACAATCTGGGGTCTCATCTTATTTAAGGATCTGAGACAACGAGTCTTCATGAACAGTAAACCAGACTCCTCTGCTGCCACAGTGAAACCACCTGCTCAAGTTCTCTGCAGACCAACGACCGGCTGCCTAAACGGACAACACAGGAAGCTCTAGAAGCGTCTTTCCAGAATCAGCTCCCATCAAGTGTATGCCTGCCCCCTCACTGTACGTATAAGCAAATCCTCCCACTTGTCTCTCGGCTTTCAATGTAAATGTCACAGGACAAGTATGAATTCCTAATGGTGGTGAACTTTAAAGATAATATGGAAAACAGCTCCCCAAAGAAGCCGATCCTGGACTGAAGGGGAGCCATCCTAGCTGGGGCAACCTGCCCCCGGTACCCCCCATTTCTGCAGTTACTTACCTTCGAATTCGTCTCCATGTGGTATTTGGCACAAGCTCGAAGCTGAGTCACCCAGAACTGTTTTTCTTTTGCATCAGCAGCTGAAATAGAGAAACAAAGGCTTGTAGCAATTGAGCCAAAACACATCCAACCTGTTTCTACACATACCTGAAGGCTTGGGGGCCTGGAGATGAAGGAAGGCAAGGCAAACACAGATTGTACTCACGCCAAAAAACAGCAGACACCAAGTCTTAACCAAAAATCTCCCCCTCTCTTTTTAAAGAAACTTCTACAGTTCTATTGAGAAACTTAAAGGCATTTTCAGAATTTCATTTTCCTGGATGGAATTCATCTATACAGAGTCTATCTATACAGATCAATTTCTCCAAAAGGTATCAGTACATTACCCTGGGAGTTGGTGATGGACAGGGAAGCCTGGCGTGCTGCAGTCCATGGGGCCTCTAACAGTCAGACACAACTGAGCAATTGAACTGAGTTGAATCATTACACCTATATTATTTTTACAAAAATTTCTAAGGTGGTCCAGTGGCTAAGACTCCAGGCTCCCAATGCAGGGGGCTGGGGTTCAATCGCTGGTCAGGGAACTAGATCCCCCATGCCTCAACTAAGACCCAACACAGTTAAATAAACAAATAGATATTTTTAAATTTCTAACAGATTTTTAAACAGCTGTACTGAGATAGAATTTACACATGTAAAATTCACCTGTTTTTAGTATGGAGTGATTTTGAGTATTAATATATTTACAGAATAGTACAACTGTGACCATAATCTTGGTTTAAAATATTTTCAGGATCCCTCAAAGAATCCTGTTCCCATCATCAGTCTTTTCCCATTTCTCTCCTCTCACCCCCTCTCCCATCCCTAGGAAACTGCTAATCTGCTTTCTGTCTCAGAGATCTGCCTATTCCAGACATTCCATATGGATGGCATCATGCATATGTGGTTCTTTGTGACCGCCTTATTTTACTTAGCTTAACATTTTTTGAGGTTCATCCACACTGTAGCATTTCTATTACCCTAACACATTTTTTAAAATGTCTCTTTTCAACTGCTGCTGCTGCCAAGTCACTCCAGTCGTGTCCGACTCTGTGCGACCCCATAGACGGCAGCCCACCAGGCTCCGCCATCCCTGGGATTCTCCAGGCATTTTCAACTAATAAACAACAAACTCAGAAATTTCAAGCAGAAGAAAAATGAGGGTAAGAGGTGGAATTTGCTTTTTGGTGGGGCATGTCTAAGTGGCTGCAAAGATGCCCTGTTAAAACATCTTAACCTGGGAATTCCCAGATGGTCCAGTGGCTAAGACTCTGTGTTCGCAATGCAGGGGGCCCAAATTCAATCTCCAGGTCAGGGAACTAGACCCCACATGCCACAACTAAGACCTGGCACAGTCAAATTTAAAAAAAAAACACCTTAACCCATACATCTATGGTCAAATAATCTATGAGAAAGAAGGCAAGTCTACATTAAAGTTGGAAAGAGTTTCTTCAACAAATGGTGCTGGGAAAACCAGACAATTACCTGTGAAAAAATGAAATTAGACCATTCTTTTAACACCATACACAAAGATAAGCTCAAAATGGGTTAAAGACCTAAATGGGAGACTGGAGACGATAAAACTTCTAGAGGAAAACAGAAGCAGCACACTCTCTGATACAAATCACAGCAAGACCTTTTTCCTCCCAGAATAATGGAAATAAAAACAAAAATAAATGGGACTTACTTAAACTCAAAAGGTTTTGCACAGTAAAGGAAACACTAAACAAAATGAAAAGTGGGTATGTGTGCGTGTTCAGTCACCCAGTTATGTCTTTTCAACCCATGGACTGTAGCCCACCAGGCTCCTCTGTCTGTGAGATTTTCCAGGCAAGAACACTGGAGTGGGTTGCCATTTCCTACTCCAGGGTATCTTTCTGACCCAGGAATCGAACCTGCTTCTCTTGTGCCTCCTACACTGGCAGGTGGATTTACCACTGAGCCACTTGGGAAGCCCAGAAATGAAAAGACAACCCTCCCCCGGCCAACACACCCACACACACCCACCACACCCACACACACCCACCTTGTTTCATTATCTAGTGGGGTACCTAATATAGTCCTAGGACAAGTGCTTAAGGAAGGCTTCCCTGAAGAAGTAACCCCCAAATTCCCTCTTAAACCATGTTAATAATGTATTCTGAAATGCTTAAGAACAATTTGGCCAGTTTTTAACCTACTGTGCAAAAGTATTTTTTACTTCTTTAAAAAGCAGCAGAGAAGACCAAACATGGTTGTTTTTAATGTTGGCATCACACGTGGCTAATAGGAAGATCAGAGTGCAGTGTCTCAGGGCCCCTCTGTTATCTACTGAAGTTGTACTGTGGAGTTATCAGCCTTTGCAAAATAAGCATTCAGCTGAATTATCATTTTAATATGTGTTCTCAAGGGTTACTACGATTGGACAGAACAAGGTACCAAATGCTGCCTCAGAGACCCTCAATTGTCCCCTAAAGAGACTTAAGGACAAGTCAACTGCATCGTCACAATCTTCCATCTACAGCCCCATCTCTCAAATATACAAACTCGTTTTCTCAAAAGACCATGGATACATAACAGGGTCTCATAAAATCCAAATTAATTTAATTGCATAACTCACTGCATACATATTTTAAAAGAATACTGCATAAATGTTGAAAACATTTTCTATGCAGAAAACAGAATGATTCCCCTATAAGTCTGTACTTTTTACAAAGATGAACCTCCGTGTCATTTGTCAGTAAAACACAGCTTCAGGTAAAGAAATCTGGAAGTGTAGACCGGGGAACCTCAACTCCAAATAAAAAAGGATTTTTGCAAAAACTAGAGTCATTTTCCTCAGAAACATTGCTGGTTTGTGGCAGTACCCAACGGTTCTGCCCCAAAAACATTCCTCAAAGCTGTGCATCTATTAACATCAAGATTCATCTCTATGTGTAGCGAGATGTGAAATGAGAAAATCGATGCCCAGATCCTTGGGGGATGGACTAAGGACCAGCCAGAAAGCAGCGGAAATGTATCCTGCATTTGCTGTAGTGGATAAGTTTAAGCTAAATTTAGCCCTTATGATTAGCTCATGCAGATAATAAAACTTTGATGTTTGCTATTACAACTATCCTAAAAAAAAAAAGTTGGGGGCTTGATAAACTAGAGAATAACAGCTAAAAGACAAAAAGATGTCTCCATTGGCAAACTGGTTAGACTGTCCTTCTGTATGGAGTTGTGTCATTTTCATAAACCCTGACAGCCCTGGGTTACGGGGAGGGAATGCTATTAAGTTTTTCACCTGCGATTGTTTCTGCTTTGACAATTCATTAAGCAATAAACAGCAAAGCAAAACCAAGGACCAAATAAATGTGGGACACGCACTGCATGAATAAAAGAAAACATGACTCTTCTCGTGGTTCCCCAAAACTGAAAAACTTTCTTCAACTAAAGGCATTTTTATTTCACAACTTTTGGGGATTGTTTTATAGATCCTGAGATATGACTTGTATACAGATAATAAAGGAACCTCAGGGAATTCTCTGGTGGTCCAGTGATTAGGACTCTGAGCTTTCACTGCCAAGGGCCTGGGTTCAATCCCTAGTCGGGGAACTAACACCCTACAAGCCTTGCGGCTTGATCAAAAGTTGTTGTTTAGTTGCTAAGTCATGTCCAACTCATTGCAGCAACTCACGGACTGCAGCACACCAGGCTTCCCGGTCCTTCACTATATCCCAGAGTTTGCTCAAATTCAAGTCCATTGAGTCAATGATACTATCTAATCATCTCATCCTCTGTCACCCCCTTCTCCTCCTGCCCTCAATCTTTCCCAGCATCACGGTCTTTTCCAATGAGTCAGCTCTTCGCATCAGGTGGCCAAAGTATTGGAGCTTCAGCATCACTCCTTCCAACGAATATTCAGGACTGATTTCCTTTAGGATTGACTGGTGTGATCTCCCTGCTGTCCAAGAGTCTTCTCCAGTCAAAAGTAAATAAAGTACAAATATAGTAAAGGAACCGCAGCTTAGCCTACCCCTTGGTAGCAAAGCCTGGAGGAAAGTCAGCAAACACTGGGCTCTGAGCTGGGAAATCAAAGCCCTCAGTCTGGTTTTGCAAAGGCCGACCCACCACTGTCAGCCCTCAGGTCAAGCACAAAGAATGAGGGGCCCTTTCTTTGTACTCAGCCTTCCCTTAAATAAATACGTTAAAAGGCATGGGTTTCCCCAATGGCTCTGCGGTTAAGAATCTACCTGCAATGCAGGAGACGTGGGTTTGATCCCTGGGTCAGGAAGATCCCCTGGAGGAAGAAATAGCAACCCACTCCAGGATTCTTGCCTGGGAAATTCCATGGACAGAGGAGCCTAGTGGGCTATATAGTCCATGAGGTTTCAAAAAAGTCAGACGTGACCGAATGGCTGAGCACACACAGGAGGCGTGATTACCAACCACCTCCCAGCACTTAATACACACTTCTTTCCTTAGACCTTAACAACACTGACTGTATGTGTACACGCACATGTGACCAAATGTGCATTTGGGGGTCGGTTTTGTTATTCTATGACAAGACGACTATTTTTCCGGCAATGCACCTGTGACAGAATGCTGGTAGAATGGTCCAGCAATCAAATCACATCACTGCAGACAAGTGTGCCCCATCTGAAAATCTGTGCAGTGGATATGCCTTGGTGGGGGTGGTGGCTAGTTCTCCCGTGTGTGTGTGTGTGTGTGCGTGGTCAGTCGCTTCAGTCGTGTCCGACTCTTTGTGATCCATGGACTGTAGCCCACCAGGCTCCTCTGTCCATGGGATTCTCCAGGCAAGAGTCCTGGAGTGGGTTGCCATACCCTCCTCCAGGGGATCTTTCCAACCCAGGAATCAAACCCGTGCCTCCTGCATCTCTTGCACTGCAGGCAAATTCTTTCCTGCTGAGCCACTGGGCAAGCCCCAGTTAGTACCTCCAGTTGTGACCAAATGCTGGGCTCCCAGCTTTCAAGAAGCAAAGAGAAGGGGAGACAGACGACAAGAAATAACACCAGTTGGCTTTTCACCAGGCTCTAGGGCCACGGAGGGTTAAATAAAGTACAAGTAGGGCAAATTCTCTGGCAGCCCGGTGGTTACGATCCAGCGTTACCACTGCTGAGGGTCTGGGTTCAATCCCTGGTCAGGGAACTAACATCCCACGAGTTGCTTGATGCAGCCCCCAAAATAAAGTACAAGTGAAGGGGCCTTTACTAATAGCTGGGTCTAGAGAAACTGAGTGGAGGACACCATGCCCCTTTTCTAAAAAGAAAAAATAAATAAAAGATTTGTTATTTTGGTTTTTTTAGTTTTTTTTTATGTGGACCATTTTTAAAGTCTTTATTGAATGTGTTACCATACTGCTTCTGTTTCACGTTTTGGCTTTTTGGCTGCAAGGCCTGAGGGATCCCAGCTTCCCCAGCCAGAGATCAAAACCACACCGCCTGCATTGCAAGGCAAAGTCTTAGCCCCTGGACCACCATGAAGGTCCCCACCATGATCCCTAAAAGACTTGTTTAAACTTCATGGCGATCCACTGGTTAAGCCACCATGCTTCCACTGCAGGGCATGGGTTCCATCCTTGGTCCTGGAAGATCCCACATGTCACGCAGTACAGCCACAAAAAAAAACAAAGAAAGAGGGGAAAGGCTTATTTTATCTTTAGAGCACAGCCTTGTGGGCACTGAAGAGTCACTATATAAGGTACAACCAAATATATACTGAGCTAATATGAAAAATCCGCTGAAGTCCTAAGGTTCAGCCAGCTTTGCGATCACTCACCTTGCATTTGTCCTTAATTCCTTGGTCAATGAGGACAAATACTTCCTAATCTCAGCTCCTCTCCCCACCTCAGGAGGAGGAGAGGCAGTGTCTGTCACGAGTCCTCAAATACGGCAAACTATTAAAGGTGATTTTTAAAAGCTGAAAAACCGTACCGCCATCACCATGCTAACTGTGAACCCAAGAGGCCCGTCTGCAAACTTCCCGGGAGGTGAACATACCTCTCAGTTTGTACATCTCCCCGTTGGCAGCGTACACGACGAGCATGTGGGGTGCTTCGTCACTCAGGGACACGATGGCGCCGGAAAGAGACAGGGCTCCTCGAGGCTTCTGGTGCTTGCTCTGCTCGTTCACAAAATACTGCAGAATGCCAGCCTCGAAATCCAGCACAAAGTACCTGGGCAGAGAGATCACAGGGTGTTGGTTTTCTCTCCGAGCAAAGAAGAGGAGGAAGAGAATCCTTATGTTGACATAAGGGTCCCAATCCAGGATGCTGGGAGCTAAAAGTCCCTGCCAGACACCCCCACAAGCCAACCCTGGGTAGTGAGACAGAGTCTGATTCTTAAGTCAGAATGGAGCTCGTCGTGGCTCCTGATCAAAGGCCAGGCCCATTCGGGATATGGTGCGATGCCCACAGATACACGTGAGCCTCAGGATGGTAAAGAAGAGCAAGGCACTGGGATACAGAATCTGGTAACAGGTTCAACGTGACTTTATGGAACACCTGAAATTCACACCCCGGAAGTAGCAAGCTGGGCTGGACTCCGGGGCAGCCTGGGAGCTGTATGGGGCCTGAGCCCCAGGGCTGGTCCAACCAGGAACGAGACGTACTCACAAAGCTCTCTAACTTCCAGCGGGTCCTTCCACAGAACACCTTTCACACAACAGGGCAAGAATTCCCTCCGCTAACCACGGGAAAAACAGAGCAACTGCTAGTTGTCTGAAAGGCTAAAACAAATCTTGGGAGCTGAGTACCTGGCCTATCAACACTCCCAATCTATCAGCAGAAAGTAGTCCAAAACAACCTGCCCTTCTCCACAAGCTGTCTTCATCAGAGACCCACACTCCCCCTGGAGCCCAGAGGCTCAGCGTAGCCCCTGCCGGCTTTCCCCGCCTCCCACTGTCTGCTCCACCCACGCAGGATTATCCAATTTAATGTCTGGTTTTGGCCCCCTCCCCCAACTCTACCCTATCCAGAGACAGACAGTGCCTGACACCTCACTGATTGTATTTATTCAGTGAATCAATGAAGGGGGAAAACTACCAGATTCCAGTTTTCAATCCATGCACCCAAGCAGCTGGGTCACCACTGGGAACTCACACAGGCGCTTGAAAACAAGCACACAGACAATTCAGCCAGTTTGGAATCTGCAGGCACACGCAGTCCATCGACACGTAACTGCGGTTCTTATCACAGAAACGTATTGTTCTTCTATGGCGATCACTTTTTAAAATGGCTACTGAGTTGTTAGGACATAAATGTACATGAAGCTGTTTGCAGATGACTGCTCTAATAAATGAAACCGCAGGGCATTTTCTTAACCTCTAAGCACCACAAACTAAGAAAGTTTACAAACTGCCACCCTGATTCTCTCAGTATCTAACAGACAGCCATCATTATCCCTCAGTTTTCAGGTGCTGGAACTCAAAGAAACTCCACATCCAAGTCCTGCTTGTCTGTGTCCACATCCACACCAGGTTCAGTCCAGCTGGCAAACTCTCTTTTGAGCCTCCCACAAGTCCTCCTTCACCCCCTGCTCCGGGTCACCTCTCTTTATCCACTAAGGTGCTTCATTCTCCAAACCTTCGGGCTCCAAGAGAGCGAGCGCAGCTGAAAGTCCCCCCGCCTGCCCACAGAGGTGCCACTACATCCTCAGCCCACAGGGCAGGCACACCCGACAACCCAGGTAAACCCTCCAGAATGCTAGTTCCCCCAAGAAATCTTCCACTTTTAATTATTTGTAACATTCCAAATGTTCTGGCCAAGACTATCTTTGTTACCTCTCTCCTCCCCTCCGATGTCTTTTGGGTCACAATAATAAGGGTATACTTCTGGTCTCCACCACCACCGTGGATAAATCAAGATACAAAGATGTCTTCATGGGCCAGGACTCTTCAAAGTGTGGTCCCAGGCCCAGCAGTAGTATCAAGACGCCTGGAGGCTTGTTTGAAATGTAAATCCTTGGGCCCCATCCAAGGCCGGCTGGATCAGAAACACTGGGGAAGGGGTCAAGAAGGCTTCCAGGTGACTGATGCAGCTCAAGTTTGAGAAGCATGGTCTAAACTAACAGCTCATCACCAAATCCCGCCCACTTCTTCCAAGAGACATGAGATGAAAGGACAGAATATATCTCCCAGTTTTCTTTGTCGGGATGTGTGGCCATGTGAGCTGTGGCAACAGAATGTGAGCGGAAGTAAAACGCAGGACAGACACACAACACACACAGACAGACAGACATTCACACAGGTTGGGATGGAGACATCCTGTGGGGCCACTGGGGATCCACAATGAGTGTGCCAAGGACCTCCAGAGAGAGTAGCCTGGACCCCTGAATCACCACCTGGAGGAGAGCCACCTGCTAAAAAACACCCTTATCATTTCTACAAGGATGAGAAAGAGGCTTCTGCTTATCTTATGCTTCACATCTGGGATGGCAGTCAGCCTGGCAAATTCACCAAAAATCTTTCCAAAATGTCTATTTTCATGTCCTTCTACTCCTCCTCTCTGTGATGCTGAAGAAAAGTTACATGGTTCAAAATAACCTGGAGTTAAAGCTCCCCTCTGGTCCTCCCCACCACTCTATGCAAAACAAAGAACTCTCTCACCCGAAGAGAAAAAAATGGACATTAAGGTTAATTACACCCAGCTCCCAGACGGTCCAGCCTCTGGCCGAGCTCCAGAATTCCTTGCCCCAGCCATTTGAGATAACTACTCCGAACAACCTTGGAGAAGAATAGGCCCCTTAAGACAGTAGCTTTCCACATACATGCCTCTGTATGCTTACTCTTTTCTCGGGTCAGTGCAGCCGCTCACTAATCTGACTGCTGCCCCTTCTCGCCTCATTAAAGGTGATCTGTTCCTGTAAACTGCTGGTCTTCGCCTTCTCTAACTCCCTTACCCTATAGATGTGAAAACCAAGTTCTATCCATGAGAGAGGAGTTGCGGTGCTTTCTGAGCCACCAGGGGTCACGTTATTCAAATGCTGACTCTGCCTTCTCTTTAGGAGTTGTGGTTTCAACGTGGCCTGTATTTCTTGTCACAGTGACTGCCAGTATGCAGACACAGCTCCCGGCAGGTCAGAGCGTTGAGAGCAATGATCTGTGGAGTGTAGGGAAGGAACCGCGTTCTACAGCATTTTGCATGTCCACCCCCTGCACCCCCCCAAACCACCCTGGCAGAAGTGCAGTATTCCCCATCTACAAACAGGCCCCCTTTACACAGAGGAAAGCAGAAAAGGTAGCGTACAGCCTCAACAGGCTTCAAGGAGAAGGCGTAAGCCAAGTTGCCCTCCACACCCTGACCCTCCCCATCCACCCTGTGCCCTTGTTGGAGAAAGACTCAACACCTCTTCCCTTTCTGCTCTGTCCGCTCATCACCCAGGCCCATCAGCCCTCCCAGCTCCCAGAGGCAGCTTCACACATTCATCTCATTCATACCAACCATATATTTGCAAGGACATTACTAAGAAACTGGTACCAAAAAAATGAATTCTGTTTTTTTCTTTTCCCCCTCAATCAGTATGACAGAATAACCCAATGAGCCCACATTATGCAGGCTATGGGAACACATGAATGATTTTTCACATTACCTATTTCAAAATGACATCTTAATTCTAACCCCCTGCCTCAGACAAAAAACAAAAACAAAACACACATTTCCACTGCTTCCTAAAATAGTTTCAAGGAAAATACAGGTTTGAATCAGGTGCACTAAAGAAGGTTATCAATAATTTTCTTTTTTTTCTAAAGACAGTTAAAAATTCGATCCTATTTAGAAGGAAATGATGGGAGAATATCCGATTAAAAATTGCAACAGACTAAACATAAAGTGTTCTTCCAGGACTGCCTTTGAAAGTTGAGCTAGCAGCTGTCACGGGTAGGTAGGAGCTGCCCACCCAGCATTAAGAAACGCTTTGCCTGGGGATCACATCCCCTGGGAGGAAGGAAATTACATTTGGTTTCCCGCAGGGTCAGGGTTCTGTCAGGCTTTGCTGCATCAGAAATTTACAGCTTTCATCCTAAATGGAAAAGTTAAACGCATTTCGGGACAAGGCTTCACCCAAATTAAGTGCAAACGCCAGATAAACTGAAACTTTCCTAAAGACCTTTCATTCTGGAGAAGTGAATAGGACGAACCTAATTCCTAGAGTGAGTTCTGTTCTAATCTAATCGAGCTTCAGTTTGCATCTTGACTGATGAGCAGGTGAACCTAACTGTATACGAAGGGAACATACTTTAGGGGTTCTGTTCACAAACCAGGGAGGGTGCAGGGGACAGAGGAGAGAAAAAGAGGAAACATCAAACCAACCTAGAAAACAAGCCATCAGTCCTCATCAGGCCAGGCTCAGAGTGGCGATCTAGCTCTGTTCCAAAGCTGGGATCCGCGGGGAGCGGCAGGCCCACTTCGAAAGGGCTGAGAACAAGCTACTGCTTCAGAAACAACACGTGAGCACGTGCTTGCACGTAGACACACCTGCGTGCACAGTCACTCACTTGCGCATGCGTACATACAAAGCAGCTGCCCTTAGGCTTCACTGCTTTCCAATCCTTGCATCAAGGAGAGGTATCTGTCAACACCTGTAGCCTTTAATTCTCACCTGTGTTACTTTCATGAAGGTTCAACTTCAGGATCTGAAAGCTGAAAATCTGACATTTTTACTTTGGGAGGGGGTAGGCGCGCCAATTGCCATCAGCATCCAGTTAGCAGCAGAAAAATAAAGGGAAAGGATTGGGGTGGGGGTGGTGGGAACAGAGCGGGAAGCAGCTCATTCATGCCAAGAGGCAGAAATCACAAGCAAACTACAAGAGAATTACAAAGCGGAAAAACTGCAGTGAAAAAAAACTCTTTTGAAGAGGAACTTCGCCAGACAGGCTGATACTGACAAAAAGCTACGCCATTTCATCTAAACTTAAAAGTGAAAATTAAAACAAGAGGAAAGGGCTTGAGAAGGGAGGTGATTGCCCAGCCCCTGACGCCTGAGCAGACACCTTTGACACCCAGGTTACTATTTCTAGAAGGGAGTAAGGGCCCCTCCCATTCCGTGTGGGGCTCGTGCTTCCTTCCACGCCAGGCACGAGGCCTCGCCCACCCAGGCCCAGGACCCAGCTAGCACTGGTGTTCCACCTGCTGGGATCTGCCTCACCTTCCCAGGTCCTCTGTTTCTACCTCCAACCCCACATTAATTATGGATCAAGAGAAGTTAGTCTCCAGTCCAAATATTCACACCTCATGGTTCAGGAACACAGCTCAGTGACAAACTCCCATGGACCTCACCCAGACAAATTCTTTATATTCCAAAATCACTTTGTACTCTGAAAGGTGTGTCCTGGAAATCTTTCACAGAATCATAATTTCTGTAGAAATCTGCATACTCGAGGCCCTCTGTCTTCTGAGAAGCTCCTGCTCAGACTCCTGGATTCCACCTGTGCCTTGTTCTGACCCTGACAACAGTGGCCTTGTTCTCCAGCTAAAGACCCTTCTCTGGGTTGAGTGACTGACTACTTGCCTCTACTACAGATGAAAATTTCATGTGCGGAAAGGTAAACAGCACACTCCCGATCTTATAGAGAGGAAACTAAGGCGTAGATTTTAATCAGACGATCTAGCCGTAAGGCCCAAGGTGCAAAACCATTCAGATAGTATGTGTTGATTAAAGTACCGTTTTCACCGCAAAGATGCAAAAACACAGGGTCGAAACTGACAGAAATATAAGGAAAAAATAAAACACAATCAGATTAGGAGACTTTTAGAATCCTTTTACCCAGAGTTGAATAGATATGTAGAAAATGAATAGGAACATATAGATTCAAAACAATATATTCCCAAGTTTTATTTTAAATGTTACAAATAATTACATACCCAAGTGAAAAATACTCACAAACTTTTTCATATAAACTTTTTAAATGTGCATGGAACATTTTGCAAAACGTTGGCTAAAAACAGCATCAAAAAGTAAAAATTTTATAGGGCCAATCTTTAGACCTCACAATAACATCTGACATGTTAGAGACTTAAAAAAAACTAGTAGTATTAGTTTTAATAATACATTATATATATCATATAACTTAATATATTCAAATTAGGAAAAATATGGGTGGGTATTTTTAAACTGTTAGCATGGGGAAGGCACCAAAACAGGAGAGGCAAAACCATAAAGAAAAATATTTACACACATTCCGAAATTTTAAACAATCCCCAGTTAAAAATAAGCCATAAATAAGACAACCAATAAAGCAGAGCTTTAAAAATGAGTATTTAACTGTCTTCTTGTAAAAAGAATGTTCTTATCAGCAGTGAAGCTAGTTTAAAAT
>SJYT01051263.1:57656-81388 GCA_006410635.1 Cephalophus harveyi | reverse complement strand
CTCCACTGATCTCCAGTAGCATATTGGGCACCTAATGACCTGGGGAGTTCCTCTTTTGATATCCTATCATTTTGCCTGTTCATACTGTTCATGGGGTTCTCAAGGCAAGAATACTGAAGTGGCTTGCCATTCCCTTCTCCAGTGGACCACGTTCTGTCAGCCCTCTCCACCATGACCTGCCTATCTTGGGTTGCCCTGCAGGCATGGCTTGGTTTCACTGAGTTAGACAAGGCTGTGGTCCTAGTGTGATTAGATTGACTAGTTTCTTGTGAGTATGGTTTCAGTATGTCTGCCCTCTGATGCCCTCTTTCACCACCTATATATACATATATTTATTCTTTTTCAAATTCCTTTCCCTTTTAGGTTGCTATAGAATATTGAGTAGAGTTTCCTGTGCTATACAGTAGGTCTTCTTGTTTATCTATTTAAAAAAATTTTTTAACAGATATGTATCAGAAAATAAGCTTTATTCTTATTTTTTGAAGTCAAAGGTTTTGACTTTTAAGACTATCACCTGTACTGTAGATAACAAGTTCTTATTTACAAAGTCAAAGTCAAGAACTGAAAAATTTTTTCTTCTCCTCATTTATCACTTTACTGAAGCAATGTCTCATGCTCATGGTCTAATTTTACTTATTTTTTTTTAATATAAATGTATTTATTTTAATTGGAGGCTAATTATGTTACAATACTGTATTGGTTTTGCCATACATTGACCTGAATCCGTTACGGGTGTACATGTGTTCTTCATCCTGAACCCCTCTCCCACCTCCCTCCCCGTATCATCTCTCTGGGTCATCCCAGTGCACCAGCCCTGAGCACCCTGTATCATGGATTAAACCTGGACTGGCGATTTGTTTTACATATGATAATATACATGTTTCAATGCCATTCTCCCAAATCATCCCACCCTCTCCATCTCCCACAGAGTCCAAAAGACTGTCCTATACATCTGTGCCTCTTTTGCTGTCTCACATACAGGGTTATCATTACCATCTTTCCAAATTCCATATATATGTATTAGCATCAAGGAACTGGTGCTTTTGAACTGTGGTGTTGGAGAAGACTCTTGAGAGTCCCTTGGACTGCAAGGAGATCCAACCAGTCCATTTTGAAGGAGATCAGCCCTGGGATTTCTTTGGAAGGAATGATGCTAAAGCTGAAACTCCAGTACTTTGGCCACCTCATGCAAAGAGTTGACTCACTGGAAAGGACTCTGATGCTGGGAAGGATTAGGGGCAGGAGAAGGGGACAACAGAGGATGAGATGGCTGGATGGCATCATTGATGCGATGGATGTGAGTCTGGGTGAACTCTGGGAGTTGGTGATGGACAGGGAGGCCTGGCGTGCTGCAATTCATGGGGTCGCAAAGAGTCAGACATGACTGAGTGACTGAACTGAATTGAACTGATACTGTATTGGTGTTTTTTCTTTCTGGCTTACTTCACTCTGTATAATAGGTTCCAGTTTCATCCACCTTACTAGAACTGATTCAAATGTATTATTTTTAATGGCTGAGTAATACTCCAATGTGTATATGTACCATGGCTTTCTTATCCATCATCTGCTGATGGACATCTAGGTTGCTTCCATGCCCTGGTTATTATAAACAGTGCTGCGATGAACATTGGGGTAAACGTGTCTCTTTCACTTCTGGCTTCCTTGGTGTGTATGCCCAGCAGTGGGATTGCTGGGTCATAAGGCAGCTCTATTTCCAGTTTTTTAAGGAATATCCACACTGTTCTCCATAGTGGCTGTACTAGTTTGCATTCCCACCAACAGTGTAAGAGGGTTCCCTTTTCTCCACACCCTTTCCAGCATTTATTGCTTGTAGACTTTTGGATAGCAGTCATTCTGACTGGTGTGAAATGGTACCTCACTGTGGTCTTGATTTGCATTTCTCTGTTAGTGAGTGATGTTGAGCATCTTTTCATGTGTTTGTTAGCCATCTGTATGTCTTATTTGGAGAAATGTCTGCTGAGTTCATTTGCCCATTTGTTGATTGGGTCGTGTATTTTTTTGGAATTGAGCTGCAGGAGTTGCTTGTATATTTTTGAGATTAATTCTTTGTCAGTTGCTTCATTTGCTATTATTTTCTCCCATTCTGAAGGCTGTCTTTTCACCTTCCTTTTAGTTTCCTTTGTTGTGCAGAAGCTTTTAATTTTAATTAGGTCCCATTTGTTTATTTTTGCTTTTATTTCCAATATTCTGGGAGGTGGGTCATAGAGGATCCTGCTGTGATGTATGTTGGAGAGTATTTTGTCTATGTTCTCCTCTAGGAGTTTTATAGTTTCTGGTCTTACGTGTAGATTTTTAATCCATTTTGAGTTTGTTTTCGTGTATGGTGTTAGAAAGTGATCTAGTTTTATTCTTTTACAAGTGGTTGACCACTTTTCCCAGCACCACTTGTTAAAGAGATTGTCCTTTCTTCATTGTATATTCTTGCCTCCTTTGTCAAAGATAAGGTACCCATAGGCATGTAGATTTATCTCTGGGCTTTCTATTTTGTTCCACTGATCTATATTCCTGTCTTTGTTCCAGTACCATACTGTCTTGATGACTGTGGCTTTGTAGTAGAGCCTGAAGTCAGGCAGGTTGATTCCTCCAGTTACATTCTTCTTTCTCAAGATTGCTTTTGCTATTTGAGGTTTTTTGTATTTCCATACAAATTGTGAAATTATTTGTTCTAGCTCCGTGAAAAATACCATTGGTAGCTTGATAGGGATTGCATTGAATTTATAGATTGCTTTGGGTAGTATACTCATTTTCACTGTTTTGATTCTTCATTTAGCATTGTCCCAGAGGTCTCTGAGATTGTCCTCATTTCTTTTAATTCGTTTTTCCTTTTTCCTCTCTGTTTCATTTATTTCTACCACTCTACCTTCTACCTCACGTATCCTATCTTTTGCCTCCATTATTCTACTACTAGTTCCCTCCAGAGGTTTTTGATCTCATTTATTACATTTTTCATCATATATTGACTCTTTTTTATTTCCTCTAGGTCCTTGTTAAACCTTTCTTGCATCTTCTCAATCCTTGTCTCCAGGATATTTATCTGTAACTCCATTTTGTTTTCAAGATTTTGGATCATTTTCACTATCACTATTCAGAATTATCAGGCAGATTCCCTATCTCTTCCTCTTTGGTTTGGTTTGGTGGGCATTTATCCTGTTCCTTTACCTGCTGGGTATTTCTCTGTCTCTTCATCTTGTTTATATTACTGTGTTTGGGGTGGCCTTCCCATATTCTAGCAATTTGTGGAGTTCTCTTAATTGTGGAGTTTCTTCACTGTGTGTGGGGTTAGATGGGTGGCTTGCCAGGTTTCCTGGTTAGGGAAGGTTGTGTCAGTGTTCTGGTGGGTGGATCTGGATTTCTTCTCTCTGGAGTGCAATGAAGTGTCCAGTAATGAGTTATGAGATGTAAATGGGTTTGCATTGACTTTGGGCAGCCTGTATATTGAAGCTCAGGGTATGTTCCTGTGTTGCTGGAGAATTTGCATGGTATGTCTTGCTCTGGAACTTGTTGGCCCTTGGGTGGTGCTTGGTTTCAGTGTAGGTATGGAGGTGTTTGATGAGCTCCTATTGATTAATGCTCCCTGGAGTCAGGAGTTCTTTAGTGTTCTCAGTATTTGGACTTAAGCTTCCTGCCTCTGGTTTTCAGTCTTATTCTTACAGTAGCCTCAAGACTTCTCCATCTATACAGTACTGATGATAAAACATCTAGGTTAATGATGAAAAGTTTCTCCACAGTAAGGGACACTTGGAGAGGTTCACAGAGTTACATGGAGAAGAGAAGAGAAAGGAGGGAGATAGAGGTGACCAGGAGGAGAAGAGGGGGAATCAAAAGGGGAGAGAGCAAGCTAGTGAGTAATCACTTCCCTATGGGCTCTCCACAGTCTGGGTCCCTCAGAGATGTTCATGGAGTTATACAGAGAAGAGGGAGGAAGGAGACAGAGGTGGCCAGGAGGATAAAAGGGGAGATCAAAAGGAAAGAGGTAGATCCAACCAGTAATCAGTTCCCTAAGTGTTCTCCACAGTCCAGAACACACTAAGATTCACAGAGTTGGTTAGAGAAGAGAAGGGGGAGGGAAGAGATAGAGGTGACCTGGTGGAGAAAAAGGAGAGTCCAAAGGGGGAGAGAGCAGTCAAGCCAGTAATCTCACTCCCAAGTAAAAATGGGTACTGAATTTTGGGTTCTTAAAAGTACAAAATTGATAACAAATACCAAAAAGCAAAGATTAAAAATCTAGAATAGAGGTTAGATTCTCAAATATGATATTAAAGGAAAAAAAAAGGTCACAAAACTATTATATATATATATATATATATATATATGAAGTTTGCTTTAAAAAATAGGATCTTTTTTTTTTTCAAAGTAATAGTAGGTTATAAAATGAAAATTTAAGGAGTAATAGAGGACTTAAAAATAAAAAATTAAAAAAAAATTAAAGAATGATAGTAGTAAAAATACATCTAGGACTTTCTCTGGTGTTGTTGTGGACAATGTGGGGTCAGTTTATTTTCAGATAGTTCCTTGATCTATCTCAAGATCTATAGGTCCCTTCCTATGTAGTCAGTGCTAACTACAGGGTTTTAATCTATTGCACCTGTCACATCCAGGGTGTTTCCCTCTGTTTTAGCTTCTTCTATTTGCTGGTCTCTTCAGTGTCTAATTTCCACCCTGACCCAAGCAGGTGGTGGTGGACATTTTTTTAGGCTCACTTGTTCAGTCATGTTGTGAGGAGGAAGGAACACTGCAAACAAATATCACTGGCATCTATGAGGAGTGCTCCCAGTGTCTCAGCCACACTGGGTTTGCTCCCGCTCACAATGTGTGTGCTTTCCCAGTCTACACTGCTCAGGCTCTAGGTTGCTCTGCCGGGAACTGTCTGAGGTGGGCCCTGGGTTGTATGAACTTCCCAGGTCTAAGCCACTCAGGTTCAGGTATTCAGATAGTCCTCAAAGGTGCAGACTCGGATGCGCCTGCATTTTGTGCCCTTTCCATGTCCGAGCTGCTCAGGTGACCAGGTGTTTGGCGAGTGCAGTAGCTGCGACTTATTGCCTCCTCCGTCTCTGCTGCTCGGTTTTCTGGTTGTACAATCAGCGCACCTTCTCAGGTGGATATCAACTGTCCAGAATCCCAAGAAGTCCTGGTTAGCAATGAAGCCTGCTTGCAGTTTGGTAGATGATGCCTCTCCTGGGCCATGATTGCCCCCTTCCGGCTCTGGCTGCCTTCACCTGCCTGTCTCCAGCAGGGGATGGGCCAGTCCGCAGCCGGCTAGCTCTGGTCAGTCCTTTGTTCTGTGAGCAGGGCTGGTGGTGTTTTAGTTTAGGGCTTTTCATGGGGCTGCTATCCCATGTTTGCTATCCCAAGTTAGTTCCCTCAGATTGCCTTTGGGGCATTCAGGCCTGGCCCTTACTCTAAGCAATACAGCCCATGTCACCCTGCCCAGCCCCCACTTGCTAGTGGCAGATGCAAGTGTCTGTTGCCAGGAGCCAGCACAGGGGATCACACCCATAACAAGGTCATGCAGGACTCGAGGGACTCCCTGGGCCATCCCACCCAGGACAAGATCATGCAGAATAGTCCTGATAAGCAAGGCCTCAGGACTTGATGGACCCCCTGGACCTGCTCAATCATCTACCCCCAAAACCAGAATCTGTCTGTCTTACTATTTTAAGTCTTTCACCAACTCTTCTGACATTAACAGGGGGCTGTCCCCAACCACCTTTCTCTGGAAAGAGTTAGGGCTTTAGTTTATAATTCTCCTGGGCATGAAAGGAGTGTTTCAAACCTCCTGTTAGCATTCTAGCTTACTTGGCAGGTTTATCCAGACTCTTGCAGCATTGTTGAGCCAATGCTTGCTGCCAAGTTCTCACATCCCTTATCCATTGTGTTCCTGGGAGTGCATATAGTCAGGATGTAGAAAAAACAAGCAGCAGCTTTAACATTAGCAACATTAGACTTTGAGTTAATAAGGTCTTTATTTGCTGTAACCCGCTGAATCTTTGCTCCATAAAAATGTAACTCTGTACTTTAAGGGTGATGCAGGCTAGGAATTTAAGAAGAAACACTTTAAGGGAAAATTATTGTTCTGGCTGACCAAGCTTTATCAAAAAAGGTGCGTAAAATATCAACAGGCCTCCAGGCCAGAAGATAATGTACAAAAAGTAAAACTCTTGCAGAAAAGAACCTGGTATCGATAAAAGTTAATACTGATGGAATGTTGAGTTGACTCTGCATTTTTCACTTTGCTGTATGTACAACTCAGGGTATAAAAGCCCTTTCTGAAAATAAAGTGATGGGCCTCGCTCACCAAAGAAGCTTGGTCTCCCCGTGTCTTTCTTTCTCTCCTCTATATTCTTATCTGCAGCATTCTTTCTTTATCTCTCTCTCTAAATTATTCTCTTTGCTGACGCCATCACACTTCAGATACCCTGGATCCAACCGGGGCTGGACCCTGGCAGTCTGTGCTGCTTCTCCACTGGGAGTTACTATTGGGCACGTAATCTGTGGGTTTTAATTATTTACTTATTTTTCCTCCTGGTTGTGTTGCCCTCTGAGGTTCCAAGGCTTGCCACAGACTCGCCAGTGAGAGTGTTTCCTGGTGTTTGGAAACTTCTCTTTTTTAAGACTCCCTTCCTGGGACAGATCTCCATCCCTACCTCTTTTGTCTCTCTTTTTATCTTTTATATTTTTTCCTACCTCCTTTCAAAGACAATGGGCTGCTTTTCTGGGTGCTGATGTCCTCTCCCGGCATTCAGAAATTGTTTTGTGGAATTGACTCAGCGTTCACCTGTTCTTTTGATGAATTTGTGGGGGAGAAAGTGGTCTCCCCGTCCTATTCCTCCACCATCTTAGGACCGCCCCTATTTTAAATATAGTAGTTTGCATATGTTTAGTTCAAAGAGCTAATTCAATCAGTACTTTAATTAACTTATGGGCAAATACTAGTATACCCCCAAGTAGTCTTGACTTTACTATGCTGTTTTCATAAATGTAAAAGGTTCAATTAAAAAAAATTATTTCTAGTGCTAAAATTTAATGGAAACTTTTTAAGGACTGAAAAGGCTAGTAGCTATCATATCTAAACCTTTGATCTGACATGAAACTGTAGGATAGTAAGACTTCTGACTAGGAAACGTAATTTGTTTTTATTCTTGAATAAAGAATCATGAAAATGAAATCCAGACATTCTTAAGAAATATTCTATGGCAAATGAAACTCAACAAAGGTCTATGAAGCTATAGCTGCTCCATATTTGCTTTTTAAATTTCAATCTTCTGAACAAAACCATCTCAGTCACATATTCATGTTTTGACCTTTTTAGGTCGTTTGGTCATTCAGCCTTCTATGAGGGCTGGAGAAGACAGATGAAGATAGGGAGAAAGAGGAGAACAAACACCCACTAGTTATTTTTGTTGAACATACACTGAAGTGAGGCACACGGCTTTGGGTTGAACAAACACACCAAGCCTGTCTGACTCATTATGTTTGCTGTAGGCAACTGCTTAAATTTTCTGGGTTTTTACTTAAAAAAAGAAAGAAAGAAAGAAAGAAAAGATGTCAGATGGATATAAAAATACTTCCCTTGGAAACCTGTTGTAACATGTACCATTACACTTGGCATAAAGTAAAATCTCAAGACAGAGGCTCTTCTAGGTCTACAAAGCCTGATCACAAAACCCAACCACTTGGGGCTCACAGTTCAGTTTTGACTTTTTATTTCTTCAGATTTTAGAACTAAAGCTCAGTGCAGCATACTGGGAACTAAGTAAAACCCTCTGGGGGATCAGAGGCATAATCAAACGCCTAATGGGATATTTTAACACATTTATAATGAAACATAGAAGTGACATTCCTGGTAGCTCAGTGGTAAAGAATCTTCCTGCTAATGCAGGAGATGCAGGTCCGATCCCTGGGTTGGGAAGATCCCCTGGTGAAGGAAATGGCAACCCATTCCAGTATTCTTGCCTGGGAAATCCCATGGACAGAGGAGCCTGGTGGGCTAAAGTCCTTGGTCTTGCAAAGAGAAATGACTTAGTGACTGAACAACAACAATGAAACATAAATAGAGAGATACATAAAACTATAAACAGATGCATAAACAACAAGGTTAGTAGAAAACTTATGTTTTTCATG
The DNA here is from genome assembly GCA_006410635.1 of Cephalophus harveyi. Classification (NCBI taxonomy): domain Eukaryota; kingdom Metazoa; phylum Chordata; class Mammalia; order Artiodactyla; family Bovidae; genus Cephalophus; species Cephalophus harveyi. The sequence goes on along the minus strand of SJYT01051263.1, from coordinate 73,246 downwards.
CCATTTCAGATTTCAGAATTGTGGATGAGAGAGGAGCCTCATGTGTTAGAATCATTGACAGTCTCCTTACAACTCTCATAATTTCCATAAGGTAACCGTTCAAAAGCAAATCACTCACATAGATTGATGGAGAAAGGCCATCAATGTCTCCTCAACGCCTGTAAGCACTCCAGCTGCTCACTAGTCCCAAGAGTCCCTTTAACTTCTCTTCCCTCTAAGACTAAACCCAGCAGTCTGCACAGGACTTCACACCTCCAGCGACTCTGCTTTGCTACTCTTGCTCTGAAATTTGTTCCATTTCTCCTCCCAGCCTCACCCCCTTCCCCAGGTCACTCTACTTCTCTGTGGACATAGCTCTCATTCATTTCTTCCAGGCTGGTCTGATCTCCCTTCCCTGTTTCTCCTTCACATTTCCATTGCATCAACGGCACCAGTGTCCTCATGCTTGCTTATTACCATAGGATCATTTTCCCTGGGGAAACTCACATTTTCCTGTCCCAATCACCAGTTCCCATCATGAACTGTTAATAGCACAGAAATACTCTGTATCTGTTCATGTACTGAAGGCATCTTTAGGTGTAAGATGAGTTAGGTCTTTTGTCCATGCTACCAAGAACCAATTGTGTGGACTTAGAGATAGCACTGTGCCCACTGAGAACATGTGACAGATATAGTATTCTGTTCACAAGTCACAGGCTTTTATAGCTATAGTTTATGGATAAAACTGCAGATGTATTAGTACTTATCAAGCATATATTAGATTTTTAACACATACTTGTTGAAATGAATGAATACTTCATTGTTGTCATAGTAAGATGAAAAATGTGCTTACAATACACATTTTCCTTTTGTATGTATAGGCTGTTAATCATATAATATACACTTGGAGTTGAGAAATATTAGTTTTAATAATTTCTTAGTGATGATCTATGTGATTTTAAATAAATTTTAAAAAGAAAGTGGTGTCCTTAGTCTATCATCCTGAAAAGTATATTAATCCTTAACAAGTATATGCAACAAATAGGTCATCTCTGCCTTATTTTAATCTACAAATACCTGTCTCTTTTTCTCTTTTTTCTTCTCTCTTTTCTCCTCACTCTCTAACCCTTCCACCTTTCCCCTCTTCATATGGTAGAAGTGCAAATACAAATTCAGTCAGGGAAAAAGATAAATAATACACCTTTAAAATGTACTTTTGATATTTCTCGTATGTATTGACATTCTCTATTCTTTTTTTAAGACACCTTATTTCCTTTGGGATATTTCCTTTTGAGCAAAGCATTTTCCTTTAGAACTTGTGCTTTGTATATTTGTATATATGTTGTATATTTGTATATTTGCTTACATACATGCATACATATATTTTAATATATATACACATAAGTGATTTGCATCTCTAATTGTGTGTATTAATTAGGTGTGTAGATGTGTGTGTGTATATATATATATATATATAGGATGTACATTTCTTGGGTTTACATGTATTCCTATAACTATAGAACTTAATATATTTAATCATGATAAATGCTTGCTAATCCACTGTGTATGACAATAATTGCTGACAAGGCAATGTCTATATTACATAATTATATGTTTATGAAATAGCAACACATTCCAACAAGTAATACTCTATCATGACTCTTCTTTATATTTTTTATCCACATTTCATGAGGTGGTGGGATAGAACTGGAGATGATTTCGTGTGTATCATAACCAAGTCTCACCCAAGAGATGGAATTCTTTTCATAAAGTGCTTAAGACAGCTTGTGGATCCATATGACACCTATATTAGTAGTCTAAAAGTGAAATATTAAAAAGAGTACATTTTACCTCAATAAAGTCTCAATATATCTCTAAAAAACATCTCAATTAAACCTCAATACCAAGAAAACTCAATATGTCAGCAAATTTGGAAAACTTGGCAATAGGCACAGGACTGGAAAAGTTCAGTTTTCATTCTAATCCCAAAGAAACACAATATCAAAGAATGTTCAAACTACCACACACTTGTGCTCATTTCATATGGTAGTAAGGTTATGCTCAAAATCCTTCCAGCTAGGCTTCAGCCGTACATGAAGTGAGAATATCCAGATGTACAAACTGGGTATAGAAAAGGTAGAGGGACCAGAAATTAAACTGCCAACCTCTGTTGGATCATAGAAAAAGTAAGAGAATTCCAGAAAAATATCTACTTCTGCTGCATTGCCTATGCTAAAATTTCGACTGTGTCAAACACAACCAACTGTAGAAAATTTGTTAAAAGATAGGAATACCAGACCACCTTACCTGACTCCTGAGAAACCTGTACGCAAGTCAAGAAGCAACAGTTAAAACCAAACATGGAACAAAACAAACCAAACTGGTTCAAAACTGGGAAAGGAATATGTCAAGGCTGTATATTGTCCTTCTGCCTATTTAACTTATAAATCATGCAAAATGATGGGCTAGATGAATCACAAGCTGGAATCAGATGGGCTGAAAAAGTATCAACAACTTCAAATATGCAAATGATACTAACACAATGGCAGAAAGCAAAGAGAAGATAGAGAGCCTAAGGCTGAGTGTAAAAGAGGAGAGTGAAAAAGCTGGCTTAAAACTAAACATTCAGAAAAGTAAGGTCACAACACCTGGTCTCATCCCTTCATGGCAAATAGATGGGGAAACAGTGGAAACAGTGATAGACTATTTTCTTGAGCTTCATCAGTTCAGTTCAGTTCAGTTGCTCAGTCGTGTCCGACTCTTTGTGACCCCATGAATCACTTCATAATCACTGCAAATGGTGACTGCAGCCATTATTTCAAAAGAAGTTTGCCCCTTGGAAGAAAAGCTGTGACAAATCTAGACAGTATATTAAAAAGCAGAGACATCACTTTGCCAACAAAGGTATATACAGTCAAAGCTATGGTTTTTCAAGCAGTCATATATGGATGTGAGAGTTGAACCATAAAAAAGGCTGAGTGCTGAAGAATAGATGTTTTTGAATTGTCTTGTTGAGGAAGACTCTTTAGACTTCCTTGGACGCCAAAGAGATCAAACCAGTCAATATCCTAAAGGAAATCAACACTGAATGTTCATTGAAAGGACTGATGCTTAAGCTCCAATACTCTGGCCACCTGATTCACAGAGGCAATTAATTGGAAAAGACTTTGATGCTGGGAAAGGTTGAAGGCAAGAGGAGAAGAGGGTGACAGAGGATGAAATGGTGGGATGGCATCATCAATTCAATGGACACGAGTTTGAGGAAATTCTGGGAGATAGTGAAGGACAGGGAAGCCTGGTGTGATGCAGTCCATGGGGTCACAAACAGTGGGACATGACTTAGCCACTGAATAACAACAGCAACCGGGTAAATAATTCTTTGAATAGAATAATAGTTTAAATTTTCTGTAGTGTTAGATTACGTTAGAGGGAATAAGGAAAATAATGACCATCCTGCTTTTATTGCAATGCTATAGATTTTTGCTTCTTAAAATAACAAGAGGAAGACATACACACTACTATGGTCTGAATATTCACGTCCCCCAAAATCCATACATTGAAGCCCTCTCCCAAAATAATGGCATTAGGAAGTGAGGCCTTTGGGAGTGATGAGTTCATGCAGGCAAAGTCCATATTAATGGGATTGAAGTTAAAATGAAGGTCCCTTAGTCATGTCTGACTCTTTGTGACCCCATAGACTATACCATCTATGGAATTCTCCAGGCTAGAACACTGGAATAGGTGGAATTCTTCAAGCCAGAATACTGGAGTGGGTAGCCTTTCCCATCTCCAGGGGATCTTCCTAACCCAGGGATTGAACCTAGGTCTCCCGAATTGCATGCAGATTCTTTACCAGCTGAGCCACAAGGGAAGCCTTACATAAGAAGACCCTAGAGTGAACCCTTGTTCCTCTGCCATAGTATATTACAGAGAAAACATAGCAGCCCATGAATCAGGAAGTGAGCTCTCACTCACACACAGAATTTTCCAGCTCCTTTCTCCTGGACTCTTTAGCCTCTAGAACTGCAAGAAATAATTTCTATTGTTTGTAAGTCATCCATAATTTCCTGTTGCAGAAGCCCAATGAAGTAGGACATACAGATATAGTGAAAGACATAGATATAAGCCATGTCCTTTAAAATGTATTTTTGATATTTCTCATATAAAGGGACTGTCTATTCTTTTAGACAAATACATACCCATATATCTGTCTTTGTCTATATGTGAAATGCTCACTCATTAAATATATGAAATAATGCCATTTGCAGCAACACGTATGGATCCAGAGATTGCCCTTCTCAGTGAAGTAAGTCAGTCAGAAAAAGTGAAATATGATATCATTTATACAGGGAATTAAAAAAAAAAAGGTACAAATGAACTTATTTACAAAACAGAAACAAACTCACAGACTTAGAAAAAGAACTTATGGTTGCTGGTGGTACGGATCAGGGGAAGGTATAGTTAGGGAATTTGGGATGGACATGTACACATTGCTAGATTTAAAATGGATAACCAACAAGGACCTACTATATATTACAGGGAATTTTGCTCAGGATTTTGTGAAAACCTAAATAGGAAAATAATTTGATAAAGAATAGATACATGTATATGTATAACTGAATCACTTTGATGTATACCTAAAACTAATGCAACATTTTTCAATCAACTATATCCCAATATAAAATAAGATGCTTAATAGAGACAGAGATATAAATAGAGATATAGGATAGCTTTGCAGTTTTTTTTTTATCCAGTCTTAGCATGACACCATGAGACATAGGGGTAGCTGATCCTCATCCTGTTCCCATAACTCTGAGTCAAAGAAGTGCTTGGCCTAGGCTGTGTCAGCTCAGAGTATAAGTGATGTCAGCTCAGAGCAGCTATAAGTGATCAAGGAAGACTGCTGACAGGCCAGCACTTGCTGTATGGTAGGATATGGCTGTCATGCATGTTAAACAACTCCTAGACTGATGGCGTGTGCCTGGCTCAGGTGTGGAGATCCCCATCACCCATGTGAACTGGCCTAAGGGTAAAGCTGCTTCAGCCCTGTGACTATACAATGGGGCTAGATGAGAACAGGTGGCTCAGTGGCAAAGAACCCACCCGCCAATGCAAGAGATGAGAGGTGGGTTCGATCCCTGGGTTGGGAAGATCCCCTGGGAAAGGAAATGGCAGCCCACTCCAGTGTTTTTGCCTGGAGAATCCCATGGACAACAGAGCCTGGCAGGCTATAGTCCATGGGATCCAAAGAGTCAGACATGACTGAGAGAGCAAACAACAACAACAAAATTAGTGGGAACTGATGCTGATAGGGAAATTCTGGACAACTAATTCTAAATGGTCAGAGTTCAGATTTGCTTCTGAATCAGTAGGCAATGAAGAGCAACCACCAGTTCTTGCCTGAGTGAAGGAATATGTGACTACAGTAGGCGTTTTGACATGCCACGTGGATCCTCCTTCAGCAAAGAAAGACTTACTTCCTCAAACTGCAGAAAGTGGTGACTTTAGACAGAATTCAGCTCCCCCTTGGAGCTGGGAACTACTTCTTCTGAAGGGGAATGTCTTGTCCAGGCCAGATGTTCTTCCTGACACAACTTGCATCCAACTCCTGGTCCGTCTGTGGTGTCACACCAAAGCATGGTCCCAGCTTCACTGGATTTGACTAAGACCACATGCTTGGCTAAACTTCTGCTCTTCTCAATCTTGTTTCTTTTCCTTTTATTTATTTTTTTTATCCCAAGAACATTCTGTAATAAACTTCTAATATACCAAATCTTTGTCTCAGACTCTGCTTCCCAGAAAAATCTAATATGTGAGAGCTTCCAAAGGGTTACACAGGACAGAAAGTGGAATCAGAACTATTTAGCAATAACAGAGCAGGTTTACTGTGGGGACTCATTTAAATTAAAGAGCAAATCCTTATAACTCAAAATATTTTTCACATGGAATTCAATGAGGCATAAAACTATAGTATTATGTACCTAGATACTAGAGCTGTGATATTTTCCTAAATTCATGAGTGAATTATCAGTTGTTTATATGATCCCTAAAGACAGAAAAACCGCATGTGATGGTGTCAAAGTGATTAACTGGGTGCTAGAAAAGAAAAGGACAAAAATGAAATGGGTAACAGTTTGGTTTTTTGAATCCCTCATTATGCTGAGTTGAATGGCTTTGTTTGCCAAATGGCTCTTTAAAAGCTAATTTTATTAATCTAATAATGTCTAGAGGAAATTTGGGTGGGGTGGATGAGGTAAAGGGGTGGGAGGGGACTCTTAAAGACTTCTGGGAATCAAACTATCGGTAGGAGATAGAAAATCAGTACTTCTTTGGATCAATTCCTTTCTGGACCAAAGGCAGAAATACAAGTGCTAAGGAGCTATTTTGAATGTCTCAAGATGTACAAAAAACCTGGGATGAACCCAGCAAGGGATGGAATTTTTTTTTCCCTTTGTTTCTTAACCTGTTGACAATATCTCATTTGGAGATAGCTTTTTTCCTAGTTCCCTCGGTGGTATGGAAACCATTACATCTATAGATGCTTCCATGATTCTCTGAGAAAATACAAATTTAATCTACCTTTGAATTCCTTCCTAGTCCTAAAATGATCATTAAAATTGACAGCTGAGCCCTGACACTGGTGACACATGCTCTTGGATCAGACCTACCTACCACTGCCAGTCCTAACTAACCCTGAGCATTCTCATGATGGAGACTTTTCTTATATTGTTCCCATGACTGTATACAAATGCTCTTTTCTAGAAGAATGATTTGTTGATCTCATTAAATTCCCTTTGAAATATATATGTAGCTTTCCTATGACATTTATAACATCAATAATATTAAATCAAAGTGGCTTTTTGAAGGCAGGGCAGGGTCCACCCCTCAACTACATTGGAATTTTTATACATTATACAACCCAGAATATCAAAAAGTGAAAGTTTTAGCTGCTCAGTCATGTCTGACTCTTTGCAGTCCCATAAACTGTAGCCCACCAGGCTCCTCTGTCCATGGGATTCTCTAGGCAAGAGTGTGTTGCCCAGGAGAATGAAAATGCCCAGGGTTAGTTAGGACTGGCACCCATACTGGAGTGGGTTACCATCCCCGTCTCCAGGGGAATCTTCCCAACCCAGGGATTGAATCTGGGTCTCCTGCATTGCAAGCAGATTCTTTATCATCCAAACCACCTGGGAAGCCCATCAAAAAAATGTTTATTAAGTAAAAATTTGAATGAAGACCATATCCTATTTTTTCAAAGTGTTATATAAGGGCCTGCTGAATTGGAATTAGGTGGAACAATGTTAAAGTACAAAACTGTGTCCACTTTGTACTCAGTTAGTCAAAATATCTCAAACTTAACTTGAGGAAGGTGTGTTTTAACAAGTACCTCAGGCAACACTGTTTAAAGCTTGGAAACTTCTGACTCTACTGGAGAGAGATAAGAGATACAGAATCAGAAGGGTGAGTGGGAGAGAGACTGGGACCTTAGACTGTCTTCACTGTAATTGGATATAGATTACTAAAATAACTCCTCTGTCCATGGGATTCTCCAGGCACGAATACTAGAGTGGGTTGCCATTTCCTTCTCCAGGGGATCTTCCTAACCCAGGGATCGAACCCAGGTCTCCTTCATTGCAGGCAGACGCTTTAACCTCTGAGCCATCAGGGAAGCCCTACTAAAATAACTATAGAAGATGAAAGTAAGATAGAACTTAAAAATTGCCTTCAGGACTGAAATAGCTAAGTAATCTTAAAAAGTAACTCTGGCAAAAGAGATGTTTATATTTATCATGATAATAATTTTGCATGTTTTAGAGAACAGCCATTGATAAAAGGCACAGCAGGACTAAATGTATATTAGTGTATTTTAATGGGCTTTGCTGTTAGCTCAGCTGGTAGAGAATCCACCTGCAATGCAGGAGACCCCAGTTCGATTTCACATGCTAGCAAAGTAATGGACAAAACTCTCCAAGCTAGGCTTGAACAGTACATGAAATGAGAACTTCCAGATGTTCAAGCTGGATTTAAAAAAGGCAGAGGAACCAGAGATCAAATTGCCAACATCTGTTGGATCAAAGAAAAAGCAAGAGAATTCCAAGAAAACATCGACTACTGTTTCATTAACTATGCTAAACCTTTGACTTTGTGGATCACAACAAACTGTGGAAAATTCTTAAAGAGATTGGAATACGTCAAACCACCTGAACTGCCTCTTGAGAAACCTGTATGCAGGTCAGGAAGTAACAGTTTGAACTGGACATGGAACAACAGACTGGTTCCAAATTGGGAAAGGGTAAGTCAAGGCTATATATTGTCACCCTGCTTATTTAACTTATATGCAGAGTACATCATGAGAAATGCTGAGCTGGATGAAACACAAGCTGGAATCAATATTGCCAGGAGAAATATCAATAACCTCAGATATGCAGATGACACCACCTTTACAGCAGAAAGCGAAGATGAAATGAAGAGCCTCTTGATGAAAGTGAAAGAGGAGAGTGAAAAAGTTGGCTTAAAGCTCAACATTCAGAAAATGAAAATAATGGCATCTGGTCTCATCACTTCATGGGAAATAGATGGGGAAACAGTGGAAACAGTGTCAGACTTTATTTTTTTGGGCTCCAAAATCACTGCAGATGGTGACTGCAGTTACGAAATTAGAAGACACTGCTCCTTGGATGAAACACTATGACAAACATAGACTGCATTTTTAAAAGAGACATTACATTGCCAATCAAGGTCTGTCTAATCAAAGCTTTGATTTTTCCAGCAAGCATGTATGGATGTGAGAGTTGGACCTTAAAGAAGGCTGAGTGCTGAAGAACTGGTGCTTTTGAACTGTGGTGTTGGAGAAGACTCTTGAGAGTCCTTTGAACTTCAATGAGATCAAACCAGCCAATTTTAAAGGAAATCATTGGAAAGATTGATACTGAAGCTGAAGCTCCAATACTTTGGCCACCTGATGCAAAGAGCTGACTCATTAGAAAAGGCCTTGATGCTGGGGAAGATTGAAGGCTGGAGGAGAAAGGGACGACAGAGATGGCTGGATGGCACCACCAACTCAATGGACATGAGTTTGAGCAAGCTGTGGAAGATGGTGAAAAACAGGGAAGGCTGGTGTGCTGCAGTCCATGGGGTCACAAAGACTTGGACACTACTGAGCAATTGAACAACAAAAACCAGTTCGATTGCTGCATCAAGAAGATCCCCTGGAGGAGGGCAAAACAGCCCACTTAAGGATTCTTGAGCTTCCCTGGTGGCTCAGATGGTAAACAATCTGCCTGCAATGCAGAAGACCCAGGTTCAATCCCTGGGTTGGGAAGATTCCCTGGAGAAGGGCATGGCAACCCACTCCAGTATTCTTGCCTGGAGAATCCCCATGGACAGACTAGCCTGTGAGCTACAGTCCATGTGGTCGCAAAGAGTCAGACACAACTGAGCAACTCACACTTTCACTTTATAGTTGTAATGATTTGTAGCTATTTTGCTTAGGAATACTCTAATAAAAATAATTCATCTACTTGTAAATATTCTCTACTCTGTAGTCAATCATTTACAGGATGAAATAGGAGAATCAACTGACTGTGTAAAGGGCATCTTCAGCTGCTTTTAAGAAGCAGACCTGAGGGAATTTAGAGCCATCATGAGTGTGGCTTAAGGACTGACTTCCTCTGGCCCATAGTCCACAAGTTTTGTAAAGAGCAGTTAAGGTAGCTGCCTTCTTGGCCTTCCTCCAACTGCAAGTAGCCTCCCAGCCCTGCTGGCCAGGGGTCAGGCTGGGACACCGCGGGGCCCCACCCCTTCCCTGGTCCCCTCGAGCTTCCTGCTGCTCTGCTCACAGCCTCATCAGGGCCCTGCTGTCTTTAATCCAACTACACAGCAAAATTCTCTGAGGAACATTGAAAATCCTCTCAATGCTTGTGTTCCACTCTCCGAAATTCTGCTGGCACTGTCTAGAGCAGAAGTTATCCACTGTTGTTCACTGCTATTTTTAACTTCTCCCAAATAATCCTGAAGGGATTATTGAGAAATGATTGTGAAATATAAGCAGAAGAAAAATTTTAAGATGGGGAGGAATACCCAAGACTATACAGGTTTACCTTGCTTTACAAGTAAAATTTTTTTCTTGCATTTCAGGCTGGAAGTTACAACAGTGTTTACTGTACTTTATTATTCTCTTGTCTGGAGAAGAAGAGATAGACATGCCAAGTTTTGATTGACCTATATAATATTTATTATTTATAATAAATATTTTTCATTTATATTATTTATAAATTCTAAAAGAAGGAAAAATTTCCTATTTTATTCTAAAAGATTTTACCTGCTTTTCCAGGTTGTTACAAGGGGTATGAAAATTCTATGGTTGTATCTATTGATCAAAGTTGGGGGGAAATGTGGAGGATCTTCATTTGGAAAAAATTCCACAAGTTCTGAATTTATACAGTTTCTGCTGTGACAATAGGAACTTTCTGTTTTAGTCCTAGATCAGTTGAGTGTGGCAAAGTGAGTTCTTCAAGTTTCTGAAAGCACTTAGTGTATTATACATAGTAAGCCTTGAATGCATATTTTTCTTGACTTGGTACCATAGCAAACCCATTTGAATGCTTATTCTATTTGATCCATTTCCATATCTGACAGGTAGATTTGAGAAGTAGCATCTCACTTTGGAATGACTATCAGAAGCACCGCCCCCATCCTGTGAATTGGTTATCAGGTCAAAAGGAAACAACAGATAGAGTACTGCTAGTCAGGATGTGAGAGTTGGACTGTGAAGAAAGCTGAGCGCTGAAGAATTGATGCTTTTGAACTGTGGTGTTGGAGAAGACTCTTGAGAGTCCCTTGGACTCCAAGGAGATCCAACCAGTCCATTCTGAAGGAGATCAGCCCTGGAATTTCTTTGGAAGGAATGATGCTACAGCTGAAACTCCAGTACTTTGGCCACCTCATGCGAAGAGTTGACTCATTGAAAGACTCTGATGCTGGGAGGGATTGAGGGCAGGAGGAGAAGGGAACGACCGAGGATGAGATGGCTGGATGGCATCACGGACTCGATGGACATGAGTCTGGGTGAACTCCGAGAGATGGTGATGAACAGGGAGGCCTGGCATGCTGCGATTCATGGGGTCGCAAAGAGTCAGACATGACTGAGCGACTGAACTGAACTGAACTGAGTCAGTTCCTCAGCTGCGTGGAATCTTATTTTTGTAACAGCTATCTTGTTTGCTCACCTGTTTTATTGATAATAACCAATTCCAGACTTGCTGTTCCTTGAAATCCAGTTTATGCGGCCATCCCCTTCTCACGTATTGATAATACAGGAGCAGCTGAAGAACTGCTTGAGACCAGTATGCTTACTGGGCCATTAAAAGTGACAGTTCCCTGTTTTCAAGAGACAGTTAACAGGAATTGTCACTAAAAGCAGTGGGCTTCCCAGGTGGCTCAATGGTAAAAAACCCAGCTGCCAATGCCGAAGATTTGGGTTTGCGCCCTGGTCAGAAAGGTCCCCTGGAGAAGGAAATGCCAACTCACTCCAGTATTTTTGCCTGAAAAGTCCCATGGTTAGAAAAGCCTGGTGGGCTATAGTCCATGGGGTCTCAAGGAGTCAGACACAACTGAGTGACTAAGCTGACAAACAATAATAGAAATAACATCGCTTTTTGGTGTGACTCTGTTTTGGCATTGTAACTACATGAGTTGTAGCCTCCTTTTCTGTTCTTTTGATTGCATTCTATAAACCTGATGACAGAGCCAAGAACACTATGCAGATTTTTCAGAAAAAAAAACGTGTACCTGGGATAAACCTCATATATATGTGTATTATTTCTATTATGATCATGACATGGGATATATAAAGGAATTTTACCCTGTGTAAGTGATGAGGAACCATATCGTTGGCCAGTTAACATGAAATAATTCTATTAAAATAGATCTATAAATGTTGGATATATTGTATAAACATTTTAAAAATGTGCAGCAGAGGTTTATTGTTATAAAAATTCTTAGGAACAAAAAAGAGGGCAGTGAGCAGCAGACTGATAGTTTCTGCTGTGGTCAGTCTGTAGGTGGGGAGGTAAACGTGGATGATTGGAAGTGCAGATGAGCCCTTGGGCTCAAGAAGGTAACAGGAGTGGAAATAAGCCTCCAGCATGAGGTTTAACCTCATGTACAGCCAAAGGCTCTGAAAAAGAGAGAAGAGGAGGAAAAGGCTTCCCAAATCACAAGAGAAGGGCAAGGATGTTATTTGGTCTTAGTCTTGACATGGCTGCAGAAAAGAACTGTCTTCCCTGAGATTCCAAATCCTCTGGCTTTCTCTTTCTCTTACTTGAATGTACATTTATATTTCCTACGTGCACTGAGAAATACAAGCCAAGAAATTAACATGAGAAATCTGGGTCCATTGTTTTGCCTTGGGTACCCTGCATTACTGAAAGTAAAATCAGTCTGCAGGGATGATTTCTCAGCCTGTTTCATAGGATTCCCACAGATAAAACTCCATCAAACAAGAGATCACAATGCAAAATTACAAAGTACAAGAACAAATTATTTCATCAAGTAGAGGCTATGCGCACACATGCGGACACATACAGACAGATCAGACTCCCAAAAATTCAGTTAACAGAATAATTTTGTGAGGATTGACAAACTTAAAAAATTAAAATTATTAGGGTCATTTAATTAAGGAATTTAAATGTGAGGAAAAGAAGCATTATATATAAATATGAATAATATTTGCAAAAATAAAACTTCTAGAAATATAAATTCTTGTTGAAATTTGAATTTAACTAGATGAATTAAAAAGCAGATTTCAAACAGTTTGTAATTCTATTTATAAGACCAAATATATGCAAACCAGAATTCTAGAAGAAGGAAGAGAATGGAAAATGTTTGAAGTGATGATAAATGAGGTGTTCAAAAACTGATAAAAATATAATTTTCAGATTAGGAATATAAAATTCAAGAAGAATAGAAAAACCTGTATTCATACTTAGATATATCTGTGTGGACCTCTGTAATTGAAAGAGAAAGTCTAACAACCCATCAAAGAACAATACTTGGATTGAAGGCAGACTTTCTAACAGCAACAATATATGAAGAAGGCAAATTTTACTCTGGGCATCACAAATAATTCTAGGCTAATGTCAAGTCTTCTGAATAAAAATGTCCTAAGTGGCTACAAATTAAGTCAAGAAGAGACATTAAAAAAACATTTCACCCAGTATATTTGTGAAGCAAAGAGGGTACATTAATTTGGAGATAAAATGACTCGAGTGTTTTAACTCAAATCTTCTCGAAGGGAGAAAATGCCTTATTCACAAGCTAAGCTGAGAGTGTTGCACACAGCCTGGGATCTGGGCAGGTGATCAGTGAATATTCATTGAATAAATGAATATATAAATGGATGATTTATAAACTAGGTAAATATATTTCATGTTAGGAAATCAACAGTACATATATAATAATAGGGAAGAGGTTCCATTTCACACTGCATTATGTATAAGTTAGTACATATTAATGCCTAGAGAAGAAGGCTTTCTGCTCAACTATATATTTTAGGCTGAACAGAAGACAGGAAGGAGATAGTAATGATTTCCTGTTTTAGTATTTTTCTTTTTCACACTCCTACGCTTAACCTCAAACATCTTACAAATGAACACTCATAAGTAGCAAATACTTCTGCTATAAAGCCAAACAGACCTTACCCAAAACTTAAGTTTTGTACAAAATACTCAATAAAAGAAAAGCAGTGTTGCACAGACCACTCCAAACCTGTGGAATTTTGTAACCAGGAAACTAATAAAATAATAATACTCAATAAAAATACTGTCACAATTACATCTCTCATCATTTTGCACCCAGAGGAAGTCAGTCCATGGTCAACTTGGGCTTCATGCTTCTTTCTTCAAGATATATATTCTTAGAGGCAGCCACTGTAATAAAGCACTGATTTCATGAAAACTGAAAAATCTTCATTTGAGCATGGACACTTTTCATCAATCATTTTCAAAGTTCAGAGGAATAGACAGTATATATATTCAGCTGCTTCACCTGTTTTCTCTCAGAGAGTGAAGTGAGGGACAATTCTAGCAACCCTCTAAACAAGCTACTCCTTGAAACAAAGGAGGATGATTCTGTATGATTTGCTGTTTTTCAGTCCCTAAGTCATGTCCAACTCTTTGTGACCCCATGGACTGAAGCACGCCAGGCTTCCCTGTCCTTTACTATCTCCTGGAGTTTGCTCAGATTCATGTTTAATGAGTTGATTATCTAGGATATTATTTTTCAATTAAAGACTTCATATATTGGCCTAGCTTTCTCTTTAATTTTGGGAAGACTTGCCAAGATCAGTTAAAATATTAATCCCCTGGTGGCTGGGGAGAAGAGACTGAACTGACATTTCTACATTATGTTGACATCATTTTCCTATTTGCCAACTGCAGGCGTGCTGATTTGTGTTCAGAGAAACAAAACTTGAATATTTTGCAGCACAGCAGAACAGAGAAAGCTTGAGAATGTTTTTCAACCTTAGCATGTAAACAGCTATTTTTTTCCCCTGGCCAATACAGAGGTGAATGAGGGGCACAGGCACTATTTTCACAGAGCTTACTTCTATCAACTGTATGAAGAAGCAGTCAGTCGTCCCATCTAATCAACCTGTTCACTAATGGCTACTAGAAAGGTATCATGCTAAGTTGTCTCAATCGTGTCCAACTCTTTTGCGGCCCTGTGTGCTCCTCTGTCCATGGGATTCTCCAGGCAAGAATACTGGAGTGGGTTGCCATGCCCTCCTCCAGGGGATCTTCCCCACCCAGGGATTTAACCCAGGTCTCTTACATCCCCTGCATTGCCAAGAAGATTCTTTAACACTAGTGCCACCTGGAAAGTACAGAAAGCTGTATCAGATGACAAGTTTCCTGCAGAGAACAAATATGATCATGACATTTCAGCTACAAACTGAATGACAAGTTGGGTCCAGATTGGAAGACTGAGATGAAATAGCCTAGATGGAGAAAACAACTCATGAAATACCCCAAACTGGGAAAGAACATGGGGAGGCTGAAAAAAACCAGAAGTCTATGTAGTCAGAATTTAGCAGCGTGGAGAGAGGGAATAGTAACACAGGAAATCAGGGAGGTGTTGGGAACCAATGTTTCTAGGGTTTTTTAAGCAGGGTAAGAAGTTTGAGTTTGATACACACTTATACCAATGACATGCTAATTGGAAGGATTTAAGTGTGAAAATTTAAATTGACATACAATTTATTTTTTTTTATTTTTTATTTTTTTTTAATTTTATTTTTACTTTATTTTACTTTACAATACCGTATTGGTTTTGCCATACATTGACATGAATCCACCATGGGTGTATATTAGCTCCCAATCCCGAATCCCCCTCCCACCTCCCACCCCACATCATCTCTCTGGCTCATCCTTGTGCACCAGCTCCAAGCATCCTGTATCCTGTATCGAACATAGGCTTGTGCTTCGTTCTTACATGTTAGTTTACATGTTTCAATGCCATTCTCCCAAATCATCCCACCCTCTTCCTCTCCCATAGAGTCCAAAAGTCCTTTCTATACATTTGTGTCTCTTTTGCTGTCTCACATACAGGGT